>CM049797.1:8746341-8846123 GCA_027422405.1 Ptychobarbus kaznakovi
CTGTTGCCTCAGCAATTATAAATCACACACCTTTAACAGCTTTATCACCAATAAAACAGATAATAATTCATATTAAACACATTTTCAGCAGTTTATTTCTTATCATTTATTAATACATTTTGGGTCAGCAAAATAAAAATAAAAAATTCTGAAGGATCATGTGACTCTGAACACTGGAGTAATGATGCTGAAAATTCAGTTTGCATCACCAGAATACATTTCATTTTAAACTGTATTCAAATAGAAAACTGTTATTTTAAATTGTAATAATATTTCAAATTTTTACTGTGAGCATAAGACTCATATATATGCTGACACACTACAACAAAAGATAGAAATAACTGACTTAAAAGATTTTTTTAGCTGGCGAAAATACTAGTATTCTACAACCTGAATTCCGGAAATGTTGGGACGTTTTTTAAATTTGAAGAAAATGAAAACTAAAATAATTTCAAATCACATGAGCCAATATTTTATTCAAAATAGAACCTAGATAACATAACAAAATGTTTAAACTGATAAATGTTAAAATTTTATGCACAAAAAGGCATGTTTACCATGGTGTAGCATCTCCTCTTCTTTTCAAAACAGTATGAAGACGTCTGGGCATCGAGGTTATGAGTTTCTGGAGTTTTGGTGGAATTTGGTCCCATTCTTGCCTGAGATAGGTTTCCAGCTGTTGAAGAGTTCGTGGTCATCTCAGAGATGCTGGCTTTTGAACTGAACGCTGATAACATGCTGGAAGGTCTCCCTCCTCTTCATCCCGGAGTCCACGGCGTCCATGATTTCCAACAAGAATGTCAAGATTTGGACTCGTCTGACCATAGAACACTTTTCCACTTTGAAACAGTCCATTTTAAATGAGCCTTGGCCCACAGGACACGGCGGCGCTTCTGGACCATGTTCACATATGGCTTCCTTTTTGCATGATAGAGCTTTAGTTAAATTTTACATTTCACTTCTGATTATACCCTGTATAATTTATTATGTGACGAATAAAGAAACCTTGAACCCTAGTTGGCATCTGCAGATGGCACAGCGGATTGGGTTTACCGACAGTGGTTTCTGGAAGTATTCCTGGGCCCATTTAGTAATGTCAATGACATAATCATGCTGATGAGTGATGCAGTGTCGTCTGAGGGCCCGAAGACCACAGGCGTCCAACAAAGGTCTTCGGCCTTGTCCCTTGCGCACAGAGATTTCTCCAGTTTCTCTGAATCTTTTGATGATTTTATGCACTGTAGATGATGAGATTTGCAAAGCCTTTGCGATTTGATGTTGAGGAACATTGTTTTTAAAGTATATACAGAGTGGTGGCCAAAATTATTAGAACACTCATATTTTCACCAGTTAAAAATGGTTTTAAGTCAGTTATTTTTATAGTTATCTTTTGCTGTAATGTGTCAGTATAATTCCAAACATTCATTTTGTCATTAATTGTAATAGTGTAATAGTGAGATTTAAAAAAGTAAACCTTTGCCTCTATAATGGTGCAGTTACAGTATCTAGCAGCAGAGGTAAACTGCAGAAACTAAGCATCCAAACGCTGAAAGCTCAGGAAATGCTTCAATGTTGTTGGGATTAACAATTATTGTGTCAGTGTCAACTGAAGCGAAACTGCCAAGGTAGAGATTAACATTTTTAAGGATGGTGAAAGGGAATCCTGGAATATCAGGGAAAAACGTGTAAAGAACTTGCCAGACAGGGAATTTATTCAGCCAAAGGAAGTCTTACCTAAGGGACTGAGCTTTACCGTAACACCGCAGTGTGTCCCAGCAGTGGACTTAATAACAGCAACTGAAACAACAACAGCACACCAGATGATGAGGTGGAAGAAATCTGTTTGAAAAGCTCCCCTGAATATAGAAAAACAGCTTTCGCTAACCACACAGACAAGAAGGCCCTCAAACCACTTGGCAGGAACAGCACCACTATTCTTTCAGCTAATAGATGCAGATACTGATTTTTGGTTAATGCCTCAGTTTTCCATGATAAAATACAACAGCATCTTAATATATGGCTGTTCATATTGTTATAAATTATTAAACTTTATATTTTCATATTTACATGTGCATTTTATATTAATACACTAATGTTCAAACGTTTGGGGTCAGATTTTTTTATTAATTAATACTTTTTTAGCAAAATAAACAGTAAAGACTTTTGTAATCGATTGTTACTCAATGAAAATAAGTCATCAATACGTCAAATATCATGAATAAAATGTATCATGGTTTCCACAAAAATATGAAGCAACAAAACTGTTTTCAAAATTGATAATAATCAGAAATGTTTTTTGAGCAGCAAATCAGCATATTAGAATGATTTCTGAAGGATCATGTGACCCTGAAGACTGGAGTAATGATGCTGAAAATACAGCTTTGATCACAGCAATAAATGACATTTTACAATATATCACAATAGAAAACAGTTATTTTAAATTGTAAAAAAAAATTCCACAATATTACTGTTTATGAGCAAATAAATAAATAAATAAAAATGAATCCAGCCTAGGTAAGCATAAATGTCCCATGGAAATCTATGTTGATAACACTATTTTTTGCAGTCAAAAAAACTATTTCCCCGTTGACAACCATTCAAAAGTAGCTGCAAATTAAATAAAAACTAATGAAAGTTAATTGATATTGTTCATAAGTTGTAATTGACAACTGATTACTCAGTTGCTTTGCATTGTGTGTATTTTGACAAGAACAGTGATAAAAGCTTGCCAGATGTATGTCCAAGAAAATTACATTTCGCATAATTCTCTGTTCAGCACTAACATGAGTAGGAGCTTGTCAGTAGGAGATTTCCAGGAGGCAAAAACAGAGTCACATGGCATAAACAAAAAAGATACATGGCAGCATCCAGGCCTCAGACTTATTCCAAGGCCTACATGTGCTGCACATGAATACATGGATAATTCTTTAAAGGCCACAGGTTGCACAGGGATTGTGATTGACATTATGATGTCACTCATGACAAAATTTAAAAACAAATCCGGATTGTTAAAAACTATTTCCATTGTCATGCAACTGCCGTCTTTGTAAAATGGCAAAACATGAACTTCACTTGACACTTCATGAATGTATGAATGAAAACAATCACGATGATAAGCATATTTGCTGGCTGTGGAGCTCTGGACTGACTAGCCATCCACCTGAAAGTGTAAGAATGAATTATATCCATGTTTTGATTGAGTTGACATATTAACGGTTGACAGTTAACAGTGTTTGCTTATCTGGAACGAGAAGGCATTTCCTCAGCTTGTGGAAATCTGCAAATGCAAATGTAGTCTTGGGAAGGAGATTGCAATTCTTTTTCTAAGATAAATATAATTGCTTTCCTAATATATCATTTCCACTGTGGACGTTTAAAACATTTACATTTTGTGTGTGTGTGCTTATGTGTTATGTAACATCATACACGCTAATATTTTTTTAATTAGATTTTTCATTTTAATTTTAGTCGTAATGTTGTTGTGTGCTTTCTTAATTTTTATTCTTATTTTGTTTTGGTTTTATTTCTATTTAGCTGTAATTAATTTTTCTTCAGTTTTAGTTCTAGTAATTTTAGAACATCAAGTTAAAAGTTACAAATCATTGTAAATGTATTTAAATGTATCATATTCTTCTACCTATTAACCTTTAGCAAAACCTTTCACCTTTAACCAAGGCTCGTGATTGGCTGTTCGCCAGTGATGTCACACATTCATGTGCACATGCTCCACAAACTCAGGATCAAAGCCTGAGTTGACAGAGAAAGTTTATGATCAGCATCGTGGTACCAACAAAGCCGGATTGGAGTGATTTGGTTTTGTCAACTCGAAACTAATCCTGTAACTCTGAATTTGTTCATCTACCACAGGCCCCTAGATGGCTAGTCATGCTTTATTTCTTTATTTGTGTTTGTTTTTGCGTGCAGTCCGCAATCATAACTTAATAGAAAGGCATGTTTTCTGGTATTATTTTGTGATACGCGTCTTTTTATCACATCACATTTAATTCAGGATCAGAGTCTTTTGCACTGCACGTTAATACCGAGAGAGTAACTGTGAGTAAAAATGTGAGTATAACCAAATGAGAGTAGGCCTATATATATATGTAAATATATGAATATGAATATGTGGTATGACCATGATCTGAACCTGTAATCTAAAACATTATTCATTCTAGCATATAATGGCACTAGCATTCAAAGTAACACGAAATGGTAAAATATATATTGTATTTCTGAACAACATGTGAGTGGCATTTACCATGCAAAACTCAATGACAAAATGATAGATTGTTATGGGTAGTTGCCAGGATGTTGCTATACAGTTTGGGTGCTTGGAGTGGTAGTACAAGCCCATCTCCAGGTATTCTCTAGAATTATTTCTGATATACTTGTGAATTTTTCAGAGTGCAACAACATAGACCCATCATCCAAGCAAAGCCCGTCATTGAGGTTCCTTTCACATATCTTGCATCGGATTCCAACCTCCTCATGCAAGAAAAGATCATGCTGGAGAGGTTACTATGACAACCAAACATTTAACTAAGTTCCTTCATAAGAAAAATATTTTGTGCTTTTCATTGTGCTGACAATTCATCACCAGCTTTGGATGGACAAAGGCAAACATCGTTTTGAGAGTTGCTTATCTGTATAAAGTGTTTGCTTCGTTCGCTCTATGTTCAGCTGTCCAACACAAGTGGCAGACTGTGGATTAGATCATTCAGCTTTGGTTTTTCTCAAATCTTGGATCTTTATGTTGTTTAGCTAGTCACTGAGATAATTGTTTGTTTTCTAAAGGATCTGCCTTTGTTTTTCCAATAAGATGATATTAATCACAAAGAATTACAGCATACAAGTGGATAAATTTGCTTGCCAAGTAAAATTTCCAGCCTTAAACTTATATGACCTGCAGTTAATTGGCTTTAAAATGAATTCTGTTGTTAATTTGATACATTTACAGAGAAATGTAGAGATAGACATATTGCTTGTGATGCTTTCATTTGTTGCTTTGAGATATACAGTATACTGTACTACAATATACAGTACAAGAAGTTGTTGAACTTATTTTGTGATTTACATAAGCAAGGAAGTCATGCAGTTTTGGACCGATTTGAAGGTTTCATTGTTTTAATTAACCATTTTTTAGAATATAGAGTCTTGGAGAATTATTTTGAGAAGTGAAGGAAATAAGTATAGACAAACGAGACTCCAGGGCCACATTAAACATGTGCAGACCAAGTCGGCATTAGCCATAAGACCGTTCGCCACACCACAAATACCTGGTGACTCAGCACAGATTTCCACCACTGTATGGCAGACGTCTTTCATCCAGAGCCATGCTGCAGTTAAGTAGTCTGACTTGGTTTGGCATGGAAGCAAAAAATTCACATTTTTTGTTTGGCTGTAAATCAGCAAGTTAATTATTTGTTTCCTTGAGGCTCTTCTCTTCCACAACTCATGACATGTACAGTCCATCTCTTTTTTGTGCCATTGTTTGCTTCATCATTATGATTGCATTTTTTCCTGTTTGTATCATTCTGATTGTTAATTATGCATCAAATGTATTAATATAAATATTATTCTGGTCCAACTGCCAAAATATTATTTTTCACATACTGCCATTGATTGAAAGTGCTGGAAACGTGCTTGACTAATCCTGGTATTACTTTGCTGTTAAATGCAAGCTAAATTATAATTAGTGGTGTTTGTTAAAGCAGTGCATCTCTATTGCTATTGCATTGGATTTGAACAAAACCCTAAGTACTTCTTTGGTGTTATGAATGTGAATTGTAACTCAAATTATTGATTATTCGAACTGAAGATTTGAAGGATATTTACATTTTACCTGACAGATAAAAAAAGGAACATTCCCATAGAGTTAAATTGAGAGATCAGAATATCAGATGTCTGTTTTAACAAGCACAAGTAATTATATTGTGCTTCCTTACTCTTTTCTGTATTCCTGAGGAAGGATGTGACAATTCAACCTGTGAAGAAGGAGATGGAGAGGTATGTCATTAGTATATAGTGCTTGATGTAACTGTAATCATGGTCAGTATCGTACATCCTGTCATTCAGCTCACTGACCTCTTTCGATTGGCTGATTACGCTGTATTAATATTGATTGCAGGCCCATCCAATATCTGTATCAGGCTGACATTGAACCATCCACACTGAGCACTAGTGTATGTCAAACTCAGGATTTGGTCTCTTGAAGAATGGATGGTTTTCCTTTCATCTGTTTGTGAGCTGATCATCCGGACACACAAATCAGTAAGCATTGCTTGTAAACTTTTCCTTACCGATGCTTTTACTGTATATATACAAATGTGAAGTAACCTGATGACAACAGTGATGCGGAGCATGCAGATATATCTCATCACGTAACATTAGACACCAGTATTTGTGCGTTTTCTGTCCTGAATGCTGAAGCCTTGCTGAACATGATCAACAGACAGATTATTGATCGAGTGTAAGATCTTAGCAAGAGATTCAGATGTTTACTCTGACATTGGGTCATATCATACATTTTTCATATTGTTGTGTAGATTTTTTTAAGTGCCAAAATGGTTGTAATTTAGGTTTATACTACCATTTTCCCCTGGCCCTTGAAATACCTTTAAGTAATTAATATGCAAATAACCTTGTGCATGCAAAATGAGTAAAAGCTCTAAATTAGGAGATACATTAAGGACCTGGCAGTGGCTGATAGAAGTTTTTCAACACTGAACTGATGTGTGAATGGGCCGATTTGACTGATCTCAGAAAATAGAAGTTCAGAACGAGATCTTTTTGCATTTTAGTTTAGATAAATGGTGGTTATGAAACTTCAGTTTGCTTTCACAGTATATCAAATTGTTTAATATCAAAAGAACATGTGATTTCTTACTATATGAGCCCTTTTAAAGTAACAGGTTCTTTAATATTTCTTTGCAGCGCTTCAACAAAGATAATTCAATCCCGTTTCTTATATAAAGCCATTTCACACTTTGTAGCGTTCTTTGGTTGCTATGGTTATAAAAAATAGAACGTAAAAATAGCTATTAGAGAACATTCTATATAGGTTCTCTTTAGGTTTTTACAAAAACCTACCTGCAACATTCTGGGAAGGTTAGTTTATGGTTATAAAACTAAAACCTGAAAATATCTATTAGAGATATTTAAGTTTAGGTTATTTTTAGGTTCTCACAAAACCTCACTTCTGTGTTCTGTATAGGTTTCTTTAGGTCATCACAAAAACAATAAAACAATAAATCCTAAAAAAAAATACTTTATAGAATGTACTGTACCTCTCTGCAATGTTCTGGGATGGTTCATTTTTGGTTAAAAATATAGAGAACATTATTTGAGCGTTATTAAAAAAGAAGAGGAAGCAAAGGCTTATGTTATAAAGGAACGTTCTGTTTGCTTTAGTAGTGGATAGTTATTGATTATTGAAAAGTTCTTGACTTTACATTATAGATTCTTCTGATGTGCATATTGATCCTATACGTTGTCCTGGAAGTGAAGCCCTTTTATGTTATGTGATGCAATGGTAGCCTACATTGGTGTTTTTTGATTTTACAGAAAAAAGACAAAGGGCTTATGCTTAATACTTCATGTTTTGTTTTATATGCTTGCTTTATTTTTGATAATACATTCAAAAGTGTGTGAAAAATTTGATGTTTGCTTATGTTTTCATAAAGAAATATGCATGCTGCTTGACATGGTTCTAGGTTGTTGTATGGTTGCTAGAGTACTACACCCTCAAGTATCTGATATTCTGTTTTCTAGATATGGCACACACTTAGAGGTATAATTTAGCAAAGGCAAACCTTGATACTTACAGTTGGCAAGCATTTGGCGAGGATATCATGAGTTTGAGTCTGGTTTGACAGAGACACCAGCTGGTTCTTGTGTTGGATCCGGTCATCCAAATGGCTTCTGTCTTCCTGTTGATCTGTTGTTGTTTCTGTTTGGGATAATTTATGGTCATTTGTGTTCAGGGAGATGGAGCGAGACACATATCTTGTGATGGTTTCCTCTTAGGATATTTATATAGACTTTCTGATGTTTCTAACATGTTCTTGTAACTCTCCTGTATTTAACAGATGCTTAAAGTATGCAACCTGAGAAGAAGAGTCAGTAATATCATTTCCACCATTTAAACTAACTGTATTACGGTCTTGGAAGAGTTGAGAAAGTCATGTTCCTTCCACCTTTTTTCCAACCAAAGCTCTTCTCAGAGGTTTATTCGAGTGGGCGATTATGCAGACGATGACTTGAGTTTTGCTGCTCACGGGATGGTGATGCCCTTCCACTTCCATTGCAGTCATAATGTGCCGTAGACGTTTGGCATAGTCTGCACGCCTGCAAGGGAAAATGACTAATGACTAATGTATTTGATTCTGTGCCATTCACCACAGTCATATGCATTAGAACGTGATGGTGACGTTGTCATGGAGATATAGACATGTTTTGGTGTAGTGCTAGTATAGAGATGTTCCACACTGAACTTATTGGCACTAGTTAGTCAAAAGCAGTCATTGTAGTCTTTCTCTGTCCATAAATGTTCATGTTAAAATGTTTCGGAGCAGATCATCATTAAAGCTGAACTACAGTGACCCGAGGTGTCAATGTATGACTTGATGCACAAGTTTCCAAGGCCTCTAAATGATCAACATGACCAAAACTGTGCTGAAAAACCTACACAGTCTACTACTGTACATGCCTTCTGTTGTCTGATTGATAGCTTATATTGTTTAGCAAGTAAAAGGTCTTTTAGTATAATTGTAAAAACGTCCATCTTCACCTTTCACACTTCATCCATTTTGTTGTGAAATCTTTACAGAAGTAAACATTAGAATTACTTTTATGTTGCTTAATAATATTTCAAGATGAACATGCGTCTTAGGTTTACTTGATTATCTATATTGAATTCTTAGAAATATCCTGTTCAAATGTGAGTATCAAATATGAGCATCTGGCTTTTAAAGAACGTTTATTTGTTCATCTCTCAATCATCATTGTATTGCATTGCATTATATGTTTTGAATCTACAGAGCTTTGATCATAAAACTATCATTTTATTATCTTACTAAGACACGCATTTATGCATTTTAGTCTGTTATACTCTTATAAAGATCTCATTGATTTACATTACAAGCTCTCAGAATTCTCAGAGTCTTACTTTTTTGCCATATAAATATCAGCATCTGCACCAAATTGCATATTTTTGCTCAGTTTGTGCCTCTGAATAAAGCTGATGTGTATTTCTTCCTCGAGTTTGATCTCCATTTTTCTTTGGTTTCCCATCACATGGTCAAGTCAAGTCACCTTTATTTATATAGCGCTTTGAACAGGCCCTTTCTCTCGGAACATGCAACACAACTCCTTGTTCAGGCTCTTGTTCTGTCCAGACTTGACTATTGCAATGCTCTCTTGGCAGGTCTTCCAGCCAGTTCCATCAAACCTCTACAATTAATCCAAAACGCTGCTGCAAGATTAATCTTTAATGAGCCGAAAAGAACGCACGTCACACCTCTGTTCATCAATTTGCACTGGCTACCAATAGCTGCTCACATTAAATTCAAGGCATTAATGTTTGCCTACAGAACCACCTCTGGCTCTGCACCCCTTTACCTAAATTCATTACTTCAGACTTATGTGCCCTCTAGAAGCTTGCGTTCTGCAAGTGAACGACGCATTACTGTACCATCCCAAAGAGGCACAAAATCACTTTCACAGACTTTTTCATTAACTGTTCCCATCTGGTGGAATGACCTGCCGAACTCAATCCGAGCAGCTGAATCCTTACCCATCTTCAAGAAACGGCTAAAAACACATCTCTTCCATCTTTATTTGACCCTCAACTCTAGCACTCTCTATTCTAATTATTTTGATCTAATCTGTCTTCTTTTTATTTAGAAAAACACAGAAACATTTGACCCTCTATCAATTGCATATTTATTCTCTAACTGCTAGCTTTTCTTGTAAAACTAACACTAAGTGTAATTTTTCTAGTTTTCGGAAAAAACCTTCCTACGTGTACTGCGTTAGGCTAACCAGGACTTGTAATAGCACTTGCATGTTGTTGCTCTTTTGTTGGTTTTGATTGCTTCTATAATGTCCTCATTTGTAAGTCGCTTTGGATAAAAGCGTCCGCTAAATGACTAAATAAATAAATAAACAATACAAATTGTAACAAAGCATAAAAACATAGTGTGGCTAGAAAAGGTACGGTCAATAATGGGATCCGCTGTTGAAGGTCAAAGTGAGAAAAGTGACCTAAATAATAGTAAAACATTGGAACTTAAGGTCATGATCCCATGTGTAACTCTTCCTCTCAGTTTGACAGTGAAGGTCATAGGTCACTGCAGTTGGTCACTTGGATATATTTATGAATGGCTCTGTGTTTGATGCTTTTTTAGAAGGCCATAAAATGTTTTAATTTTTTTTTTTTTTTTGGAATTGAAAGGCATTCTGTAGCTCAAACAGTAGAGGATGGCGCTAGCAACGGCAAGATCATGGGTTTGATTCCCTCAATGCATGAACGTATGAACTGATAAATGCATTAAATGCAGTGTAAGTCACTTTGAATAAAAGCATCTGCCAAATGCATAAATGTAAATGTATATGTTACAAATTACAAATGTTTCATTGTATTGATGTAGAATGTAATGGCAGGTTAAGCAAGTATATTGTGCTCCAAAACCGAGATGTTAATTTGATTCATTTGGCTGCTTAAATTGAGCTGCAGGTTTCTGGCACTGAGTTTAATGCTGAATGTGATTGTAACATGCATTTATTTGGGCAGTTTAACATCCTGCCTAAAAGTTTAAATTCTGTGTCTCATTTGGAAAGTTAATGAGGCATATTTACTAAATGATCTTAGCAAGGGCAATATTTCTTTCAGCTATTAGGGACTAATTAAACGAAACAACTTTTTAATAACAGAAATCCTGCAAATGTAAATGCATGTGGCCTGTAAAGCACAAATGCATCAGTGGAAAGTGAATACATTGACTTACGGTAGCAGAACAGATGTTGTTTAGACTGTGAAGTAGCTGCAGACAGTGAGTGTTAACAGACTTTTAGCTTTACAAGCAACTTGTATCTCTTTTGCTAACAAAGTCCTTCAGTGATCTTCCAAAGAAAAGCGCTTGTTCAAATTACGATTACTATTGCTTATACTTAGAGGCGGGGGTTTGTTTAAATCACTCACACTAAGTGTTCAACTGTGTTTAACTTTACTACACCATTTGTGCTCCAGACATGAATGATTCCTCGAATCACTTGTCTTATTGAGGAGAGTGTGCTTTTACTTCACTGTACCTGAACAAATAATCATTAAATAAGGGGCTTGAGTCATATACTGTAGAGAACAGAATATCACAGAGACTTTAGGGTGGACTTTTGTCAGCAAACACTCATTTGTTCAAAATTAGATGTGAAAAATGGGGTGAATTTTGATTTCTTGTTGACTATATAAGTACCTGTGGCCTTTTACCTTTTAACTAAGAGGAAAAACCGTTCAAAACAAAATGCTTTGAACATGACGGGAGGGTTAGTGCTGTTTGCTTTCATTGCATTTCATACATGAGCGCATTGATCACTGTTCTGCTTTCATAAATATTTATGCTGACTTCAGTGCAGTGTTTTTTGTCAAGACGTTCCTCAGTGAAGAGGTATGCAAATGACAGTCTAATCTAAATACAAACCGATGTCTTTTGTCTGATAAACAGCTCCAGTCCAGCCAAAGATGTTGCATTTTCGGAGCTGTTTGTCTTATATGGAGATGAATCAAACAGGGACATGAAGCTTCAGAGTTTACTGATCCCGTAATCTAATGGATTTTACCTCACACGAGAGTTTTACTTCTACTCTTTCTTTGTGATATCTTTAGTGTTTATACAAAGTGTGTTTCTAGCTCGTATTCGTTTGGTTATTTACGGGTATGCATCAAATGAACACATTGACATCAAAACTAAAGACTTTTAGAGATTTCGATCAAATTGTGGAAAATATTAAATGTTTTCAATCAATGTAGTATGATTTGTTTAATCCCAGGAGTTAATTAGGCATGAAACTGCCATTTGATGGACACGTAAAACTACTAAAGACATATCATATATTAAATGTTATTTTTTTCATAATAATTTGGATTAATACAAACTAAATACATTTTTAGAAATATATTTATGGACAGTTAAAAATTACTAAAACTAAAATGGAATTAAAAATCTAAATTCATAATTAAAAACTAATTTTTTAAATAACTAGAAACCTTCTAAAGTATATCTAGGAATAGTTCCCCCAAAAATGAAAGTTTTGCAGAAATTATATATTTGCCATCAGGTCATCCAAGATGTAGATGATTTTGTTTGTTCATCAGAACAGATTTGGAGAAATGTAGCATTGCATCACTTCCTCAGCAATGGATCCTCTGCAGTGAATGGGTGCCGTCAGAATGAGAGTCCAAACAGCTGATAAAAACATCACAATAATCCACACCACTCCAGTCCATCAATTAATTTCTTATGAGGCCAAAAGGTGTGTTTTTGAAAAAAAAAAAAACAAAAACATCCATCAAGATGTTTATACCATTAAACTGTTGCTTCCGGCTTGTCCGTGATCCATAATATTGATTTCTCCAGTGCAAAAGTCTCATCTGAATCAAGAGAGAAATATGCAAAGATCAAGCACCATTCAAAACAAATGTATTGATTGATGTTGATGTGAGAGGACAACAGGAGATGGACATTTTCACTTGAGGAAGAGTTTTTTATTGATTGTGGACTCGTAATTTAGCCAGAAGTGATGGTTCAAATGATGGATTTGTTTCTTACAAACACACAGATTTTCACTCAAGGCATTAATTGATGGACTGGAGTGGTGTGGATTATTGTGATGTTTTTATCATCTGTTTGGACTCTCATTCTGACGGCACCCATTCACTTCAGAGGATGCATTCGTGAGCAAGTGATGTAACAATAAATTTCTCCATGCTACATATCTCTTCTGATGTAGAAACAAACTCATCTACATCTTAAATAGACTGAGGATGAGTAAATTGTCAGTAAATTTTAAGCTAATTTTAATTTTTGGGAAAGTAACTATTCCTTTAACCCTGGTCTAATGGCTGTGTGTTTTGCATGGTGATGCACTGATGTAGTTTACATTGACAGCTTGATCTTGAGGCTCAGAGGCCATTTGAATCCTTAAGAAATCGCAATGATGGAAACAACCACAGGACTTCTAGGATGCATGTGCAAAATGATTCAAATGTGCAGGTGAATGTTTTCTCCAGAATGAGTTTTGCAAGGTTGGTAGAAATGAATCGTTTTGCTGCTCTATTACTCTCGCTCTGTTTCTGGAAACTTACAGCTGGCAAGAGAAAGCTCTGTTTTGCTTTGCTTCTGGATGTGCTAAAATCAATCCCGGCCTTTTCCAGCATTTCCAAAAAAAAAGCAGTTACATAAAAAATCACACGAGTCAGAAATGCTGACGTGATTGACTATGAATCTTTATGAAAACACATAGACCCAATAGCCTAACAGAGTCTTTGGATGCTGAACGATATTGCTGATTTGTTAAGTGTTTGTGATTTCCCAGAAAGAGTAAATTATGATATTTATCTGTTTTCGGAGTTAGCTGTTTTCGTCACCAGTGTTATGGTATTCTATATTGACCTTAAGAGCTCATCCTACTTATGAATGTAAAGATGAATGTTTGGTGATTGTTAATGTTATTGATGTTTATGTGATTAGTGATTATTCTATATACAACTGCTGAACATTTATCTTCACATTGCTAGGTGTGAAGAATACAGCGATCTCTTCAGGTCATATAAAACTTCATATAAAAATGAAACTTTATTTGTTGCTAATTTATAATTTACTGAATCTAAATCTGTTTTGTGTATGCATTTTCATTCTGGACAAATTACAAATGGCTAAACAAAGTGATGTTTCTATGAGTTATTGAGAATATTGCTGTTGAGATACAGTATTGCTATTCAAAATGCATGCTTTGTTGGTCAGTTATTTCATTGCCGGAGACTGAATTAACAAAATGAGGTAATGGAAAGACAAAGAATGGTGCAGTGGCCATCGTACCGTTGAAGGTGATATATCAGTCGATATAAATGCATAGCTTGTCTGTGAACTACGGCTCTGTGTATTAAATACCGCTCCATTTGAAAACAGGTGATGGAGATTTAGCGCTAATCAAGGAACCGGCTTTACTGACGAGATGCGCATGCATATCGCATGCAATATATCGCCCATCCCTACAAATTACCTGATAAAAAAATCATATTATAGGTTATGCTGTAAACTGACATGCCTCCCATACTTTGCTTTTGAAAAGGGAGAGAGAACTGACTTGAACTGGCTATTTAAAAAAATATATGTTTAATAATTTATTGCTTATTTGTTATATCTTCTATTTGTGTATGCATATGAGAAGAGACATGAGTAAGAAATGAAAGAAAAGATAAAATAAAATAAATATATAATTTCTTATTTATTTCCTTTCTCTTGTATGATACAAAGATGTATGTGAAAATAAGTCCGAATTATGAGATATAAAGTCAGAATTGTGAGGTTTTTTTTTATCCCATAGCTGAAACAAGCTTTTTTTAATGTCGACAAACTCTGTGTCAAAAGTACAGACTGTGAGTACAGGCCACCTCCCTGACTTTATTTTATTTTACTTATGTTTGCTGGCACAGGTGTGATTTCTCATGACATTTCTTTCTGTTATATTCAGGCATATTTATGCACACTGTTCCAAAGAAAACCCTTAAGACATTTTCGTATGAATTTAAATTTCTTGTAAATGAGTGGATTGTTGGCTGCTTGTGTTTGGAAGCGCCAGCGTTCGCTTAAGTCCATGTGCCACTGCTAGTTCCATTTAGGGTAGCATGACAGACAAATCTCTAAGCCCGCTGTCATGTGGGAAGGACACAGAATGAATAGCCCTCTTACTGTAGCACGTAAACCAGATGCTTCAGATGACTGAGTATTATATCCTTGTATGACGAAAAGGAGCATCGGAAGCACAGTGGTATCTGTGACATTAATAATAGTGTACGCAGCTCGTCAGGGGCCTTTCGGGAACCGGGGATATTTCGGTGGAATCTGACCCTTGCGCCTTCAAGAAACTTCAGCGCTGTCTTTGGAGGAGATGTCCGAGAACTAGCCGTTCGTTTCCATTGAATGTCAAGCATCCAAATAATGACTCAGATCTGCAGCCAAACCAAATGTAAAAAGCTGCCATTGAGCGTTTGGCTGTTCGGCTCGGACGTTCCACGACCGGAAACCGCTCACATCTGTTTTTCCTGCTAGCATCATTAAATGACCCCAAAAAAGAAGTCAACACAATATTTAAAAGGCTGGAAGAAGGTTTAGTATGGACATTACTGAAATACAGAATCAGAATCAGAAAGATCTTTATAACCAGGTATGTTTACACATACAAGGAATTTGTTTTCTTGACAGAAGCTACGCAGTGCAACAGAATGACAGAGACAGAACAAAAACACGGATAATAAAAAGAAGAATTCAAAAGGACAAGTAAATAAAGAATAACAATATACAAATTGACAATTGTATGTACAGGTATATAACAATGGACAGTTTTGTATGTACAGGTATATTTTGTGCAATTGAAGTGTAGACTAAGTATGTGTGTTAGATAAATAAGTGTATAAATAGTGTGTGTACCATAATTATTGTCAAGTGTTCATGCGGTGGATAGCCTGAGGTAAGAGGGATACATAACAATATATCAACCAGCAATGGATTCAGTGGTACTTTTTCATTGCTTTGTCCTTTCTATTTGGATAGGAGGTGCATATGGATTAAAACTGCTTTTGAAATACTTTATTTTATATATCACTTACATTTTAGTGAGTAATTTACATGCATTTTGCACACAGAACCCAGGTCAGTGGCAGCTGTTGTTGTTTTGTTTTTGTTTTTTTGTTTTTAAACACAAAGAGCTTTGTGCAGTAGTAAGTTAAAGCTGGAGTCATTTTTTTTGTCAAAATAATTTCTCAGATCCCAGGGTAATCTATTTACAGCTTGATTTAAACATTTGTAAATTTTCTTTAACAACTTTGTGACACATATGCATGCACCACCTGAACATCATCTGTGGGAATTTTAACATTGTTTTTATCTTATTTATATTATAATTTTTTATCTTATTTATATTATAAATAATATAAAATTATATTATTTTCAATTAGTTTAACTTGATGTACTAAACAAAAAAGAAAAAAGAAACATTAATAAAAACATTGATAAAGCTAATGAGGGAGATTACAGAACAAAATTACTTAAATTCATATTTCAAAATGAATAAAACTAAAATTAAAATAAAACAGTTCAACAGTTCAAAATATTATAAAAAAAAATTGTATCTCAATTATACAAAAATACACTGTCAATTTATCTACTTGCAGTTTGTATGTTATGTTTGTTATATTCGTAGTTATAACTAAAATGTTCACAATAAATGCAAAACAAAACTAAAACAGGCTGTATTATACAGTAGTTTGGCAAGAATTGGCCAAGCGCTATGTCACCTAAAGCATTTGTAATCATAACAGAGTTACTGTTTATCTTGTTTATGTGGTTATTGCAGATCCAGTATATTGAACCTGAAGTCATTCTCAGGAACGTCTTGGGTGGTGCTCCTGCTGATGTGATGGTGGTCCAGCACATGATGGCTGATTTAGGACCGCTACTTAGAAATACTTGACCACAGGGATGAGAGCTATGACGTTATATACCATACAACGATAGGAATGTGTCAACCGGTAGAGATATTGCTATAGTGTTTTCATTTGCTATATACACTACTGTTCAGAAGTTTGGGGTCAGTAAGATTTTTTTTTCAAAGAAGTCTCTGGTGCTCATCAAGGTTGCATTTATTTGATCAGAAAATACAGTAAAAATAGTAGAATTGTGAGCTATCATTGCAATTTAAAGAAAACATATTATATTTGATAGAATAGTTTTCTGTCGAAATAGAAATTTTTTTGTAACAATAAAATGTCTTTACTGTCACATTAATTTAATGGATTACTGTTGTGTATATATATATATATATACACACACACACACAATTGAAAATGGAAAATATATTTAAAAAATATATATATATGAATAAAAACTAGTAAAAAATCCTATCTCAATTATACAAATATATATACAGGCATGGCCAAAAATATCGTCACCCTAGGTAAATATGATCAAAGAAGGCTGTGAAAATTAATCTGATTTGTACATTTGTTTTTATCTTTTATTGAAAAAAATCACAAAAATCTAACCTTTCATTGGATAATAAGAATTAAAATGGGGGGAAATATCATGTTGATATTTGTTGAAATGTTTTTCTCAAATACACGTTGGACACAATTATTGGCACCTCTAGAAATTCTTATGAGTCAAATATCTCTGAAGTATATTCATATTCACAATTTTGAGCACTCCAGGGTGATTATGAACATGAAATTATCCAGCCATGGCTTCCTGTTTCACAGAAATATAAATATAAATAGGAGGGAAAACAAAGCCCAAATTCCCTTAATCATCCATAACAATGAGAAAAACCAAAGAATATATTTCTGATGGGCTATAATTAAGAATTTACAATCAACACAAAATGTTACAAAAGTGCCTGGAAGAGGACGTGTGTCTATATCGTCCTAATGCACGGTGAGGAGGAGAGTTTGAGTGACTAAAGACTCTTCAAGGATCACAGCTGGAGAATTGCCGAAAATAGTTGAGTCTCGGGGTCAGAAAACCTCAAAAAAAAAAGTCAAACAGCACCTACATCACCACGTGTTGTTAGGGAGGTTTTTCAATAAAAATCCTAGCTCATCCAAAAACATATTCAGTTGTCAGACACGACTGGAACTTCAAATGGGACTGGCTTCTATGGTCAGATGAAACTACAAAATAGCTTTTTAGCAGCAAACCAACCAGATGGTTTGGTGAACACGGGGATAAAAAGTACCCACATGTGTACAATTCTGGCTGTGTTTTTGATGTTGCTGGGCTGAACTGCTGCTGGGGCATGGACATCTTCATACTACATTACCAACATCAAACCTCAAACAACAAAACAAAACATCTGTGGCATGATGGTTTTGCCTTCATCCAGTCAATAATCCTGAACACACAAACCTCAAAAACAAAACAAAACAAAACAAAAATGGGTCATTGAGCACAAAACCAAGCTGCTATGGCCATTCCAGTCCTCTGACTGGACCTGCTGTCACTGAAAATGAGTGAGTGTGAACTGAAGAGAAGAAGCACCGTCATGGAGCTGTGAATCTGAGAAGAAGAAGCACCGTCATGGACTGTGAATCTGAAGAGAAGAAGCACCGTCATGGAGCTGTGAATCTGAAGAGAAGAAGCACCGTCATGGAAGAAGAGAAGAAGCACCGTCATGGAGCTGTGAATCTGAAGAGAAGAAGCACCGTCATGGAGCTGTGAATCTGAAGAGGAGAAGCACCGTCATGGAGCTGTGAATCTGAAGAGAAGAAACACCGTCATGGATCTGTGAATCTGAAGAGAAGAAGCACCGTCATGGAGCTGTGAATCTGAAGAGAAGAAGCACCGTCATGGAGCTGTGAATCTGAAGAGAAGAAGCACCGTCATGGATCTGTGAATCTGAAGAGAAGAAGCACCGTCATGGAGCTGTGAATCTGAAGAGAAGAAGTCACTGTGAATCTGAAGAGAAGAAGCATCGTCATGGAGCTGTGAATCTGAAGAGAAGAAGCACCGTCATGGATCTGTCATGGAGCTGTGAATCTGAAGAGAAGAAGCACCGTCATGGATCTGTGAATCTGTCATGGAGCTGTGAATCTGAAGAGAAGAAGCACCGTCATGGAGCTGTGAATCTGAAGAGAAGAAGCACCGTCATGGAGCTGTGAATCTGAAGAGAAGAAGCACCGTCATGGAGCTGTGAATCTGAAGAGAAGAAGCACCGTCATGGAGCTGTGAATCTGAAGAGAAGAAGCACCGTCATGGAGCTGTGAATCTGAAGAGAAGAAGCACCGTCATGGAGCTGTGAAATCATGAAGAATCTGAAGAGAGCGTCATGGAGCTGTGAATCTGAAGAGAAGAAGCACCGTCATGGAGCTGTGAATCTGTCATGAAATCTGAAGAGAAGAATGGACACCGTCATGGAGCTGTGAATCTGAAGAGAAGAAGCACCGTCATGGAGCTGTGAATCTGAAGAGAGAAGAAGCACCGTCATGGAGCTGTGAATCTGTCATGGAGCTGTGAATCTGAAGAAGAAGAAGCACCGTCATGGAGCTGTGAATCTGAAGAGAAGAAGCACCGTCATGGAGCTGTGAATCTGAATCATGGAAATCTGAAGAGAAGAAGCACCGTCATGGAGCTGTGAATCTGTGAATCTGAAGAGAAGCACCGTCTGAAGAGAAGAAGCACCGTCATGGAGCTGTGAATCTGAAGAGAAGAAGCACCGTCATGGAGCTGTGAATCTGAAGAGAAGAAGCACCGTCATGGAGCTGTGAATCTGAAGAGAAGAAGCACCGTCATGGAGCTGTGAATCTGAAGAGAAGAAGCACCGTCATGGAGCCTGAAGAGCACCGTCATGGAGCTGTGAATCTGAAGAGAAGAAGCACCGTCATGGAGCTGTGAATCTGAAGAGAAGAAGCACCGTCATGGAGCTGTGAATCTGAAGAGAAGAAGCACCGTCATGGAATCTGTGGAGCTGTGAATCTGAAGAGAAGAAGCACCGTCATGGAGCTGTGAATCTGAAGAGAAGAAGCACCGTCATGGAGCTGTGAATTGAAGAGAAGAAGCACCGTCATGGAGCTGTGAATCTGAAGAAGAAGCACCGTCATGGAGCTGTGAATCTGAAGAGAAGAAGCAGAAGAAGAAGCACCATCATGGAGCTGTGAATCTGAAGAGAAGAAGCACCGTCATGGAGCTGTGAATCTGAAGAGAAGCACCGTCATGGAGCTGTGAATCTGAAGAGAAGAAGCACCGTCATGGAGCTGTGAATCTGAAGAGAAGAAGCACCGTCATGGAGCTGTGAATCTGAAGAGAAGAAGCACCGTCATGAGCTGAAGAGAAGAAGCACCGTCATGGAATCTGAAGAGAAGAAGCACCGTCATGGAATCTGAAGAGAAGAAGCACCGTCATGGAGCTGTGAATCTGAAGAGAAGAAGCACCGTCATGGAGCTGTGAATCTGAGAAGAAGCACCGTCATGGAGCTGTGAATCTGAAGAGAAGCACCGTCATGAGCTGTGAATCTGAAGAGAAGAAGCACCGTCATGGAGCTGTGAATCTGAAGAGAAGAAGCACCGTCATGGAGCTGTGAATCTGAAGAGAAGAAGCACCGTCATGGAGCTGTGAATCTGAAGAGAAGAAGCTGTGAATCTGAAGAGAAGAAGCACCGTCATGGAGCTGTGAATCTGAAGAGAAGAAGCACCGTCATGGAGCTGTGAATCTGAAGAGAAGAAGCACCGTCATGGAGCTGTGAATCTGAAGAGAAGAAGCACTGAAGAGAAGAAGCGTCATGGAGCTGTCATGGAGCTGTGAATCTGAAGAGAAGAAGCACCGTCATGGAGCTGTGAATCTGAAGAGAAGAAGCACCGTCATGGAGCTGTGAATCTGAAGAGAAGAAGCACCGTCATGGAGCTGTGAATCTGAAGAGAAGAAGCACCATCATGGAGCTGTGAATCTGAAGAGAAGAAGCACCGTCATGGAGCTGTGAATCTGAAGAGAAGAAGCACCGTCATGGAGCTGTGAATCTGAAGAGAAGAAGCACCGTCATGGAGCTGTGAATCTGAAGAGAAGAAGCACCGTCATGGAGCTGTGAATCTGAAGAGAAGAAGCACCGTCATGGAGCTGTGAATCTGAAGAGAAGAAGCACCGTCATGGAGCTGTGAATCTGAAGAGAAGAAGCACCGTCATGGAGCTGTGAATCTGTCATGGAGCTGTGAATCTGAAGAGAAGAAGCACCGTCATGGAGCCTGAAGAGAAGAAGCACCGTCATGGAGCTGTGAATCTGAAGAGAAGAAGCACCGTCATGGAGCTGTGAATCTCACCGTGAAATCTGAAGAGAAGAAGCACCGTCATGGAGCTGTGAATCTGAAGAGAAGAAGCACCGTCATGGAGCTGTGAATCTGAAGAGAAGAAGCACCGTCATGGAGCTGTGAATCTGAAGAGAAGAAGCACCGTCATGGAGCTGTGAATCTGAAGAGAAGAAGAATGGAGCACCGTCATGGAGCTGTGAATCTGAAGAGAAGAAGCACCGTCATGGAGCTGTGAATCTGAAGAGAGAGCACCGTCATGGATGTGACTGTCATGGACTGCTGTGATCTGAAGAGAAGAAGCATCTGAAGAGAAGAAGCACCGTCATGGGCTGTGAATCTGAAGAGAAGAAGCACATGGAGCTGTGAATCTGTCATGGTCTGAAGCACCGTCATGGAGCTGTGAATCTGAAGAGAAGAAGCACCGTCATGGAATCTGAAGAGAAGAAGCACCGTCATGGAGCTGTGAATCTGAAGAGAAGAAGCACCGTCATGGAGCTGTGAATCTGAAGAGAAGAAGCACCGTCATGGAGCTGTGAATCTGAAGAGAAGAAGCACCGTCATGGAAGAGAAAGAAGCACCGTCATGGAATCTGCTGTGAATCTGAAGAGAAGAAGCACCGTCATGGAGCTGTGAATCTGAAGAGAAGAAGCATCGTCTGAAGAGAAGAAGCACCGTCATGGAGCTGTGAATCTGAAGAGAAGAAGCACCGTCATGGAGCTGTGAACTGAAGAGAAGAAGCACCGTCATGGAGCTGTGAATCTGAAGAGAAGAAGCACCGTCATGGAGCTGTGAATCTGAAGAGAAGAAGCACCGTCATGGAGCTGTGAATCTGAAGAGAAGAAGCACCGTCATGGAGCTGGGAATCTGAAGAGAAGAAGCACCGTCATGGAGCTGTGAATCTGAAGAGAAGAAGCACCGTCATGGAGCTGTGAATCTGAAGAGAAGAAGCACCGTCATGGAGCTGTGAATCTGAAGAGAAGAAGCACCGTCATGGATCTGTGAACTGAAGAGAAGAAGCACCGTCATGGAGCTGTGAATCTGAAGAGAAGAAGCACCGTCATGGAGCTGTGAATCTGAAGAGAAGAAGCACCGTCATGGATCTGTGAACTGAAGAGAAGAAGCACCGTCATGGAGCTGTGAATCTGAAGAGAAGAAGCACCGTCATGGAGCTGTGAATCTGAAGAGAAGAAGCACCGTCATGGAGCTGTGAACTGAAGAGAAGAAGCACCGTCATGGAGCTGTGAATCTGAAGAGAAGAAGCACCGTCATGGAGCTGTGAATCTGAAGAGAAGAAGCACCGTCATGGAGCTGTGAATCTGAAGAGAAGAAGCACCGTCATGGAGCGGTGAATCTGAAGAGAAGAAGCACCGTCATGGAGCTGTGAATCTGAAGAGAAGAAGCACCGTCATGGAGCTGTGAATCTGAAGAGAAGAAGCACCGTCATGGAGCTGTGAATCTGAAGAGAAGAAGCACCGTCATGGAGCTGTGAACTGAAGAGAAGAAGCACCGTCATGGAGCTGTGAATCTGAAGGATCTGGAGTGATAAGAGTCAAGATGGCGCCGAGGATGGCAGCCGTGGAGCTCCGGGAAAACTTTGCAGTTTTTCGTATGTTTTATTTGTTGTTTTATGTGAATCTCTGTCCTCGATAGAGACACGCTTTTGAACATTGGTTCCTCCGTCGCGCAACGCAAACCGGACTTTGAGTTTCTGAATGCTGGTGAGTGTTCACAGACACCGCATCAGAGCTCTTTGTCTGGGTCGCGAAATCGAGGAAGCCGCCGCCGCTCTCATGCTGTTCCGACCTCCTCTTCCAACCATTTTACAGGCCAACGTTCAGTCACTGGATAACAAACTCTGTGAACTGCGGCGCGCATCTCATACCAACGAGAAACAAGCTGCTGTGTTATTTGCCTCACAGAAACCTGGATGTGTGCATTGTTCCAGACTCAGCCATCGAGCTCACGGCTTCTCCGTGCACCGCTCGGACAGATCGAAGAGCTCACAGGGAAAAGCAGAGGTGGAGGTGTGTTTTTCTATATTAACAACTCGTGGTGTGATGAAAGGAACATTGCTTCTGATCTGAAGACAAGAAGCACCGGGAACTGTACAGGAATATAAGTGAGCAGGAAACCGCGCACCCAGATGCAGCTTTTGTTGTCACAGGGGACTTTAATAAGCCAACTTCAGAACAATAGCTCCAAAATACTTTCACACGTCACCATCAACACGCGTGGAGATCGCACACTCGACACTGTTACTCCCCCTTCCGGGACGCATACAAGTCCCTCCCCCGCCAACCTTTCGGCAAATCGGATCACTCTTCCGTTCTGCTCCTGCCTGCTTATAGGCAGAACTGAAACGTGAAGCACCCGCTCTCAGGACAGTTCATTGCTGGTCTGACCAATCGGACGCTACACTACAGGACTGTTTTGATCACGTGGACTGGGACATGTTCCGGGCAGCGTCTGAAGACGACATAGAGGCGTACAGATACGGTCACGTGTTTCATCAGGAAGTGTAAGACGATGTAGTTCCGACCAAAACAATCCGATCTACCCCAACCAAAAACCGTGGATTAACAGCGATGTTCGATCAGCCTTGTCAGCGCGGACATCTGCCTTTACCGGAAACTCTGACGATCGGAAACAAGCCAGTGATCTCAGGAAACCATCAAAGCAGCCAAACGAACTTATAAAAACAAAGTTAAGAACACTTCAACAACAATAACCCAAGAAGCATGTGGCAGGGCATCAACAACATCACAGGCTTTAAAGGAAATAAACAGCTACTGGAACATTGCCGCCTCTCTACCGGACGAGCTCAACACCTTTTATGCTCGGTTCGAGGCATAACACCGCACACACAGAGAGCGCTGCCGCGGCTGCCGCAGAAGAGGTCAGTCCACTCACCCTTTCTGTCGCGGATGTAACCCGATCCTTCAAACGGGTGAACCATCCGTAAAGCCGTAGGCCCAGATGGGATACCAGGCTGTGCTCAAAGCATCGCTTTCCAGCTAGCCGGGTTTTTACAGATATTTTCAATCTGTCCCTCTCTCTGTCTGTGGTTCCCGCATGCTTCAAAAAATCCATCATTGTGCCCATACCAAAGAAAAACAAAATCCATGCTTGAATGACTGGAGGCCGTTGCTCTGACCCCCATCTTCAGCAAGTGCTTTGAAAGCTGGTCAGAGACTACATCTGCTCTGTGCTGCCTGCTTCACTGGACCCACTACAATTTGCATACCGCAGTAACCGTTCCAAGACATGCTATTGCCTTCACCCTGCACACTCTCTCTCCCACCTGGAAAATAAAAACACCTATGTGAGGATGCTGTTCGTGGATTATAGTTCAGCATTTAACCTATAGTGCCTGCCACACTGGTTGCGAAGCTCCAGACTCTAGGACTGAACAGATCTCTGTGCAGCTGGATCCTGGACTCCTGACAGGCAGAAGTCAGGTGGTCAGAATGGGCAACAACACATCATCCCCCCTGTCCTCACACTGGTGCACCGCAGGGTTGCGTCCTCAGACTCCTGTACTCCCTGTACACACACGACTGTACAGCTACACACAGCTCCAATGTCATCGTCATTTGCTGATGACACAACGGTGTAGGCTGATCACCGACACGATGAGACGGCCTACAGAGAGGAGGTGAGTACCCTGACTAAATGGTGTCAGGAGAACCACCTCTCACTCAACATCGACAAGACCAAGGAGCTGGTGGTGGATTACAGGAGACAGAGCAGAGAACACACACCCATCACCATCGACAAGACACCTGTGGAGCGGGTGACCAGCTTAAGTTCCTCGCGTTCACATCACTGAATCTCACATGGTCTGCTCACACAGATGCAGTGCTGAAGAAGGCACATCAGCGTCTCTTCTTCCTGAGACGGCTGAGGAAGTTTGGAACGAGCCCCAGAATCCTCAGTCCTTCTACACCTGCACTGTGGAGAGCTCCTGACCGGCTGTATCACCGCCTGGTTTGGAAACAGCACTGCTGGCAACCGCAGGGCTCTGCAAAGGGTCGTGCGACTGCCCGTCCACATGTTGAGGTGAGCTTCCCTCCCTCCAGGATATCTACACCAGGCGTGTACAGGAAAGCCCGGAGGATTATCAAAGACTCCAGCACCGTCCCACAGACTGCTCTCTCTGTGCCCTCAGGGCGACGTTTCCGCAGCATCCGATCCCGCACTAGCCGACTGAGGGACAGCTTTTTCCTCAGGCTATCGGCAATGAACAGTCCACAAATAACTCACCAACATCACACTCCCACTCACACAACATGCCATCATGCACTTTAACACCGTTCAACTGGACTACACGCACACACTGCACTAATCACAACCTATCTGCTATCACTGGACACCATACAATGCACATCCACGACACTGCATATGCATAATCTGTTGCACCTTTGCACATCTACCTGCTGCTCAACCAACCAATCTGTGTTAATTTATAATCTGTTGCACCTCACATTATTACTATGCATAGACTACATTATGAAGATACTGTACATAATGCAGATGTGCCCATACGGTGTATAATGTGTCTGATAATTAGTATGTCTTTATAGTACACTATGTGTACTGAGTATATGATGTGTATTTTGCACGTTGTCTTCTGACAGTCTGAAATTGTACTGTCCATATGAAATGCTGTTGCTTTTTTGCACTGTCTGTCCATATGTAAATTGCTGTTGTTGTTGTTTTTTGCACTGTCTGGAGCACTGTAAATGTCCAGTCAGGTTTTTTTGATGTCTGTCCATTGTAAATTGTCTGTTGTTGTTTTATCCTTTTTTTATGTGTTTTTTTTTTTTTTTTTTTTATTTTTTTTTTTTTTTTGCTGTCTGTCCAATGTAAATTGTCTGTTGTTGTTGTTCTTTTTGTTTTTTTTTTTGTTTTTTTTTGTTTGTTTTTTGCATGTCTGTCCATATGTAAATTGCTGTTGTTTT
The DNA here is from genome assembly GCA_027422405.1 of Ptychobarbus kaznakovi. Lineage (NCBI taxonomy): Eukaryota > Metazoa > Chordata > Actinopteri > Cypriniformes > Cyprinidae > Ptychobarbus > Ptychobarbus kaznakovi. The sequence continues at coordinate 8,772,367 of CM049797.1, forward strand.
TCTGCATTAGCACGCTATAAGAATTTCACTCACCAAGACTGTGCTGTGTGATGTGACATAAAAGTGATTTGAGATTTGATTTTGATTCTGGATGAAGGAATGGTCTCTGATCTCTTGTCAGGTGTTCTCTACTCATCAGGCATTATAGGAGAACATTTAAGATGTTAAACTGGCAAACGGTTTCAAAAAGTATTGAATAAAAGCTAATTGTGGCCAATGTGTATTAGGGAAAACATTTATTTCATAATGCTATTTCCCCCATTTAAAATCTAATTATCCAATGAAAGGTTTGATTTTTGTAATTTTTTTAAATAAAAGGCCAAAAGGATTAACAATGCAGATTAATTTTCACATATATATATATATATATATATATATATATATATATATATATATATAAATATATATATACTGTATATATATACTGTATATATATATATAGAGAGAGAGAGAGAGACCATAATAAAAAAGTAGCCTTTTGACATTGAATTTCCAGCAGAAATAGTTGAATAATATAAAATTACTTATAGTTTAATATAAGATCACAGTCTGCCCATCTCTACCCATATCTATAAGATCAAGTGTTTAAATCAAGTTCGGGAACCACAGGGGTGTTTCTTTTCTAACTATCCACACCATTAACCACATTTATTTATTTATTCATAATCTTCTGAGTAATGAGTTTTCTAGGGAAGGATGGGTTATTTAGTTTGACTTCTGTCAAAGTGCATCCATGATTCATTCATCCAAAATCACATCCCCATGAAATACACATGGCTTTCATGAATCTTTCCAGTCACGCTCATGTTTTTGTAACGTGTGAAGAGCTCAGTGGACTCTTGCTCACTCTCAATTGCCCTGTTTCAATTTTTCAGAAGTCAAGGCTGCAGTCTTTTGCGTAACGTTGCTTTGACCTTATATAATTGATCACTGCCTGGTGCCTTCTCTTCATACGCCCCTTTCAAACCAGTCTCTCCATGGAGAAAACACACAAAAACATAATAAGTCATATTGTACATATTTCTGCATTTTTATGATGTATCAACAAAACAAGGCAATTCATATGATACATGACACACTTCATGTACTATGTATAGTATTGGATGTATTTTTGCATGGAGGACCTTCATCCCATTAAAAAAAATCAGGTATTTATTTAATATCTCAGTTGTTACTCTTAGACTGCAGTGAGATCAGATCACAGAGAGCAAATTGACATTATTTAAATAATGTTCATTTAAAAATAATCTCACAATGTCTCAAACTGTGCTCAAAAATCAGATATCTCAGTATATATTTCTCATCAAAGTCTAAATGAATGACCCCACCTTCACCTCAGCTTTATACTCTTACTGTATGTCAACTTTTGACTCATTTGTGTCTGTTTTTAGGTGAAACGTCTGAGATGCAAGAGAGCTCTGTATTTAATCTCATTGCTTTCGGAGATAATTAATTTAAATATTTTAAAGATCTCATTCATGATTGTTATGTTATGTTATGTTATGTTATGTTGTGTTGTGTTGTGTTGTGTTGTGTTGTGTTGTGTTGTGTTGTGTTGTGTTGTGTTGTGTTGTGTTGTGTAGTTCAGCGAAATGGTAAGTGTTGTGTTGTCCAGAAGACTAATAAGTTTTCATATTAACTAATTAACATTGTCTCAGCTAAAATTAATTTGGATGCATAAAATAGACAGAAACGAGCCAATAGCTGATGTATAATAGGAGTATAGAGTAATCAAATTAAATGAAGAACAGCTCAGATTAATTGCAAATTGCGTCTGAACAATTTGACAAGAAATTGAGTTCATATTGAGATCGATGGTTTTGATCGCCGACTTTGTATCTTGGCAAATCTGACCACGGTTTGAGACATTATTTAGATATTTTGTGAAACTATAATTTTGTGGGATAATTGGGTATTTTGCTTTTAAGAAAGATTGATAATCAAAAGACTTTGGCGTTTGTGAATTATTCGTAAGCAGTGTTGGGGTAATGCATTACTTTTTAATTTACAAGAACTAGTAAAGTAACGCATTACTTTTTCAAAAAAGTTACCTTTTTCCCATTTATTGATGACAGTGCGCCGTGAACATGATCTTACTGTAGATCTAATCTAGACTAAATGTGAATGTGTATTAATTCATCCCACTCGCAAAAAACTGATTCAGTATTCATCAAAATGAATTAAAACAGTGAAATGCAAACTCAGAATATGATACAAACCTGCAATAATTAAATATGTTAAACAACACAAATATATCTAATCTCATTTTATTAACCAATGTGTTTGCTGCTGACCTTTGATGATCCAGTTCAGTACAAGCAAAAATGACTTTACATTAACAATGTTGCTTGATTGCTTTTTTATTGCTGAAGAGTGTTGATCTTCTCCTGTGTTCTTCTGTACAGACGTGATTTACTCGTCCTTCAGTCTGAGGTTTATTCATGACACTTTTTGGTGTGAAGGGCTTTTTATATTTGCTATAAATAGAACTTCTTGTATTAAAAACAAACAACCAAGTCCTGATCATATTTAAAAAGTAACGCGAAAGTAACGCAAAAGTAATGTAACGCATTACTTCCCATAAAAAGTAACATAATTAGTTACTTTTTTAGAGAGTAACGCAATATTGTAATGCATTACTTTTAAAAGTAACTTTCCCCAACACTGTTCGTAAGAAACAAGCATAACTCATTTCTACGTAAACCGTATACACATTAAGTCTCGTGTTGAATCGAATGCAACAATTTACACATGAGTAGTTTTAGGAGCTGTCTTTGGCTGGAACCCAAGAGCTCATGCTTCTCCGGCACATACTCAGACCTCCATCTCAGGCCAGCGAGCATCCACCAGATACTTCAGTGAGTTCATGTTTATGTTGAGCATGACGAATCAGCTGTATGTCTGAGGAGTGGCATTTGTTAAATCTCTAGCAGTCAGTGACAATATCCTGCGGACCGTGTAAGCCGACTGGCCGTTGATGATTGTGGGAGGTGGAGGGTTTCTGTGTGGGGGGGGGGGGGCAAAGGGAGAAGACAAGACAGGTTTTAACAATGAGACATGAAACGTGGGATTAATTATATTGGAAGAACGGGGAAGAAACAAACAATAGGAAACCGGGTTAACTTTCCTTGCGATGCGAAAAGGGCTGATGTATTTCTGTGAAAGCTTCCTCGATTCAGCCCGGAGGGTAGGTTCTTGGTGGCTAACTAGACTCTTTGACCGGCTCGGAAATTAAGTGCTGTCCGGCTGCAGTGGCTAACCTTACGTTGGTATCTCTTGGAGGTCTGAAGAAGGATACGCATAGCCTTCTTCCAGGTCTGCCAACAGCATTTGACCAAACGCCAGGCAGAGGGAACGCCAACCTGTACCTCTTCCTCGGGAAACAATGAAGGGATATACCCGAACTGGCATTCAAAGGGGGATAGTCCAGTGGCCGAGGACCGGAGGCTGCTGTGGGCATATTCAACCCTCATGAAGTAGGTAGCCCAAGAGATGGGGTTATTGGCAGATCCTGGTTAATCCGTTCTGTCTGGCCATTAGAATCAGGATGGAACCCGGATGATAAGCTGGCTGTGGCTCCAATCAACCTGCAGAATGCCCCCCAGAACAGGACGAGAATTGGGGAATTCCAAAGAAGGGTGCATTAAGATTGTTTAAGACATGCATAAACCCTGAAGTAATGCATTACATTGATCAAAATTCACATTTGTAAAGTTACAAAAGATTTCCATTTCAAATAAATTATTTCCATTCATCAAAAAAATGTATCACAATTTTCACAAGTGTTTTCAACATTGATAATAATCAGAAATGTTTCTTGAGCAGCAAATCAGCATATTAGAATGATTTCTGAAAGAGCATGTGACACTGAAGTAATGATGCTGAAAATTCAGCTTTGATCACAGGAATAAATTACATTTTACAAATATATTCAGATAGAAAACACTTATTTTAAATGGTAATAATATTTCAATAATATTAATGATTTTACTGTGCTGCCGTACCATGTGTGCAGCAGGCACAATGATATTACGCAGGGCCTGAAAGTAGTCCCCTGCTATATCATAACTAGTTACCTAGCTGGGGACTACTTTCAGGCGCTGCGTCATATCATTGTGCCTGCTGCACACATGGTACGGCAGCAACGTTCCTTGATTATTACGCCAGAATGAGAGTATAGTTCCTAGCCAAATCGGCCTAGAAAATCGCAACTTTTCAAAAGTGAAACAAAAAAAAACATATCCACACATACATACACAACAATGGCAAAGACAATCGCGTAAACAAGCGAAGATGACACAAAAGCATATTCAAGCAAAAGCCAGCACGGATAAGTTGTGTGAAACAAAGCAAAATCAACGTTACTCGCCTATCAAGAAGAAACAACACAACCTCAGCGTCCGCTTCGAGCCCTTCCCGCTCCTTGAGTTCTCTCCACCGCTGGAAAGCAGCTCTGATATTGACATGGGTACTACCTCTTAACTGATCGTAACCCTTCTTTTTAATGTTTTGTTTCTCTGATATTTACCTCTTTTTTATCTGCAATCTCTCTATATCTATAGTTGATCTGCTAATATCAGTCCTGTGCACTCAAATAGAGCGCTCTCTTCTCTCTATCAGTACAAGACACGCCCACTTACTGCTGATTGGCTACAAGTGTGTTTTGGGACTCGGTCAGACACTGCGGTCAAAAGCTTTTTTCTTAGTGCATGTTTAAGGAGCGGCGGGCTGGGCCACCACTACTTAGGCTAATTTACATAGCGGAAACCCTGATTAATCCTCGGTTTACCGATGTTGCCTTTCGTAGAGACAGTGAGGGGGACGGATCGGGTCACTATGAATCTGGAGGGGTCATTGCCCCCCCGTGCCATCTGCGCCCCTGGTGGAGACGTGGTTCTCTGCGTGCGTGTAACGGATGTATGCCAGTAAGGGCTGTGTGTAAACCTCACTCCCCTGACCTCAAAAAGAGGCGCTCTAGCGACTGACGCTAGAGGCTGTAGCCTTTAGCCTCCTTGGTAGAGCGCCCGCCTCCCGTGCCGGCGTCCCGGGTTCGAGACCCGCTCAGTGTGATGGTGCAGACCCGGGGGGGTTACATTGGTGCCGTGACCCGGATGGGAGTGAGGTTTAGGGGGGTGAGTGTAACGGATGTATGCCAGTAAGGGCTGTGTGTAAACCTCACTCCCCTGACCTCAAAAAGAGGCGCGCTAGAGGCTGTAGCCTTTAGCCTCCTTGGTAGAGCGCCCGCCTCCCGCGCCGGCGTCCCGGGTTCGAGACCCGCTCGGTGTGATGGTGCGGACCCGGGGGGTTACATGCGCACCGAACACGGCGTGCGAATACTCATTTGAGCTTTCCCGCGTCTTTTGTTTGAAAGCTTTAAACTCTTTTGAATGTTTAAATTGGCAAGGCTTAAAAACACGTGCAAATGATAAGCTTTCATCAACTGTCCTGAGTGTCTTTTTAGGCTGGCCTCGGCAGTCGGTTGATTTGCCCCCCTCAGCCGTGGGCCCCTATAATCATCCCCACTAGCTACGGCCCTGCCTGTACATACACAACTGTCCATTGTTATATACCTGTACATACAATTGTCAATTTGTATATTGTTATTCCTTATGTACTTGTTCTATTTTTAATTCTTCTTTTGATTCTGATTCTTATAGTCTTGACTCTTGTGTGCCACATGTTTGTGATGAGCTCTGAACAGGCTGCTTTCTGCCGTCAGGTTATAGGCTACATAAGTGAAGCACATTTCATTGAGCTTAATTTGCGATCTCTCATCTAACCCATCAATGACCCGCCACGTTCATCCGGAACTCCTCATGTCAGGTGATTAATAGAAACCGTGCTTGTGTCATTTCAGTCCAGATGGGCTCAACAGGTGCTTACACACATTGCTTTTCCGATGTTCTCACTAAATAAATATTTAGACTGCACCTAACTAGGCATCTTCTTGCATTTCAGATTAAGCTTTTGTGTTTTTATTTCTGTAATGCCATATATTTCCTCTAATGAAACTGGAGCAAGTTGTTAGGTTTTAGGAAACGTTTTATAATAGCATGCACTGAAATGTGCTTTATTAAGACTAATTTTGTTGACTTTCTTCTTCATGTTGACCTCAGCAGATATTTGTGGTTTTGTGTACATAACACATGTTGTATTGGATCGGTTTTCCCGTGACGGTCTCGTTCAAGAATTTCCATATTTATTTTAGCTATTTTAGCTTCTTTAGAAACGATGATGTCACTTCCAGATGTTCAACTGCTCCAGTTTGAAAGGTTAGGGACTGATATTTACTTATAATTATGTTAAGTGAGTCTTTGATATTGATAGTGACTCCTTTAATTTTGATATTGATATTAATCAGATGTGTTTGTAGTATGAACTTTATAATGAGGTTATGGTGAAGTCTATGTGAATATAGTCACATATGCTGCAGATATTATGCTACGATCTTGACTTCTGAAAGTATTTCTGCATCTACGTTGTGTGGGATCTTGACGGTCTCCATCCTCGTTCCCTCACTGTTGTAGAGTTTTTGGTAATACTGTACAATAAGGTTCCATTTGTTAACATGAACAAACAATCAAAAATACTTAGAAAGCATTTAGTAATGATAGTTCATGTTAATTGTATCATTCACTACTCATTCTCAGTTAATGTTAGTTAGTACATTAACTAATTTCAACCCATGCAACCTTATTGTGTTACTGCACAGTAAGTGTTACTGTATTTTACTGTTACTGTATTTTACATTTTGATTGAGCTTTTTTACATTTTGTTTTAATTCTAATTTATTTTTGAGTTTTAGAAATGTTGTGCTTTTGTCATTTTAAAATGTAGTCATTTATTCATATTTAATGTATATTTCATAATTATATGTAGCTTTTTATTTAGCTATTTTCATTTTAGTACTTCAACTTATTTAGCTACCAGTGAATTTAGTATCGATACAAGTTTCACTCAGAAATTGCATGTAAATTTCACAATTAATTACAAAGAAATAGAAAGTAACACATTTTGAAATAGGAAGACTGACATTTTTAATTAGGACGACTTTATTTTCTTGTAAAAATACGACAGTAATCTTTGCTATGCTTTTTGTTTTTCATCTAGTGTTTGTTTTATTTCAGCTTTACTTTAATTACATAACAAAATAAAAACCAGTTCCAGATCCTCTATGGAAAAGTAAGGTAATGCTGTTGTCATGCAGTTGTGGGCGATTTTGGTTTTATTTGGTGAGACAATGTGATGTAACTGACAAACAATGATAACAAGCTGAAAAATAACCAATAAACTCACCCTGTGCATGTTTCTATACAGCCTTCGTGACTTAACTTAACTCTTGACTCATGCTGACCAGTGATCATTCTCACAAATATTTAACATTTTCCACCAACCACACATCACTTTTGTTCAAAGCAAGTCATGTGCATGAAATTATGAAATGTAGCTATAACTAGTTTTAACAAATTTGTCAGTCAAAATGGTGATTATTCAGGTGATTTGATATTTATCAGTTTATGGTCTGAAAAAGGCCTATTACGTTGGCATGCATCATATTTGCTGAATGAAATCCAATATGTGTTTCTTACTCATTTTGAGGTGCTGATTCCAAACATAGTGCCTGTTTTGATTGAATGTCACACTTTCTCACAAAATGTGATGCATTATATAGCATTTTTGCTTTTGACCACAATTTGCAAGGTGAAGAAGTCTTGTATTATTCCTTAATCAACAGAAAAATGTACATGATTCCTGTCTTGCTCTGAGCCAGATTACAACTGTTTCTTCAATTCTCAGCTCATTTTCACATGCATGAATGATTCTGAAAACATTATTTAATGCCTAATCCTGATTTCTAGGTTATATTTATGACCAGTGACAGAAGAAAATGCAAACATGACCCAGGTGTTTTCTGTTTCATCCGTGGGTGTTTTAAATCATACATCCAAACAGTGACAGAAATTTGCAGATTTTACTTATTTTGTAAAAAAAAAAAAATTATATGACTTGTTTTTAAATTTTTAGTTTCGTTTACATTTTCACACGCCACTGCAGAAGTTGTTGATGATATATTTTGAATACTGTCTTTGTCATTAAAACCAAAACTTTTGACATGTGACTGCTTTTCTGAACAAATTGTACATGATGGAATGGTTATATTGATGTTTTTGAACTCATCATCGTCAGATGAGGTAATATTACTGTTTCTTTCTTTTTTTGCAAATCAGCAGATGTTTTTATTAATTTCTCAAGATGCCGGGCTTTGTTTAAAGTTGAGTTTCAAGTCCTATTTGTGGAACGTAAAGTGTCATATTTTTTAGCAAATCTCTTCATGCACTGCGATGCCATTTGGTTTATTAAAACATCAAAATATCAGCTTGCATTTGGATTGAGTCTTGGATGCAGTTAACATGCAAATGAGCCACATAGATAAGAAAATATCTGGTACAAAACTCTTTATGACGCAGACCCTCTGGGCATCTGCGAATGAGGAAATATTTCAAGCTACATGTGTGAGTTAGGCACACTTTCTGAAGAAACAGCACAGTACATTATTACACTTTGGCAGGGATTTCACCCTGATTGTCATTTAAGCAACGTGGAAATACTCTGTAATGGTCAAATGGAGAGCAGTTGACGTGATAATTGCAAACAGGTGGCTGATTGACCAGAAAGTAGTGCTTGTTGATGTTTTATGTCAGTTATAATGTCATGTGCAGTGGCATCTGTTCTGATAAATAGTAAACAAACTGAAGATGTGAGTAAATTATCTGTAAAATGGCTCTTTCAGTCATTTTCCAACCTGTTAGAACTGGAAGTGAAAGTGTTGGCCTGCAGTTGATAATTACTGCTACATCAGTCGATAAAACTGTTTTCAACACAACTTCTAAATGTTCTTTCTGCATCTGTTATGTGCATCTATCTGTTACTAAGCTCAGAAAATGTCCCTGGCTTCTGGTCCCAAGATCTGGTTAGCGTCTTCATGCTTCTTGACTCTCTCAGTATCTGCTATGGTGGGAAAGAAGTTTTGTGCCATGCATGGGCATCAGATGAAACATATATGGCAAGTTGGGTTTCAATGAGTTATAAATAAACTATTTAAATCCATTATTTGACCTTTTTATTTTTAGTGGAAATTTTAAAGTTTGCATGTCATTTGCAAACATTTGTAATCTCTATGCCTGAGAGAAACAGCATGTTCAGTGAGAAAAAAATGTAGGATCATAGTTGATTTTATCCATAGGAAATCAGTAGATCATAAATGCTGTACTATTGTTCAAAAATGTTCTTCTGCTCACCAAGGCTGCATTTATTTGATTTAAAAATTGCACACCCCCAGAAATATTGTGACATATTATTACAATTTAAAATAATTGTTCTCTATTGTAATATATTTTACATAACTTGACTACTATGAACAATGTCTGAGACTTGGTGTTACGAGCACTTTCTCTGTCTGTTTGCCTCTTCAAGATGAAACGCTTTATGTATTCCCCAATTGTAAGTCGCTTTGGATAAAAGCGTCTGCTAAATGACTAAATGTAAATTTTAAAATGTAATTTATTCCTGTGATGCAAAGCCAATTTTTTGCATTATTACTCCAGTCTTCAGTGTCATATGATCCTTCAGAAATCATTCTCATATGCTGATTTGCAAGACAAAAATCTTAAAGGGGTCATATGATACGATTTCTTGTTTTCCTTTTACTTAGTGTGTTATGTATTTGTTTGTGCATGTACCTGTATAAGATCTGCAAAGTTACAAAGCTCAAAGTGTCCCACAAAAGGATTTATTCTATCTAAAAGAGAAGGCTGATCCAGACCGGGCTAAACGGCTCATTCAAACACACCCCCACATGTCTACGTCACAATGTGGAAATATTTGTAATGCTGCTCAAATATTCACGCAAAGAAAGGCGGCGTGGTTTCAGTAACACGCAAAGAAAGGCGGCGTAGTTTGAAGCAGCCGTTTCAGGAGACGCTGTGTGTTTCTATGCGGAAGCAAGCAGTGTCAGGAGACTGTGTGTTTCTATGAAAGAAAGCAAGAGCTACAACCTTCCGGAATAGATACAATTAGGAATCATTGTTTGAATTTGTGCAACGCATTTTACCTAGGACGACAGTTTCATGAACCTAGTTTGTGCAACGATTGTATGATGACTGTTTTGTGAACCTAGTGTGCACAAAGGCTGGCTGTGCATTTCTAAAAAAAAGAGGTTTGGCAATTCCGTTTTGCTATGACAATTTGGCCCTTTACAGAATCAGCGACTCAAATGTAAGTACGTTTTGTTATTAGTTTAATTATTTGCTATTGACTGCTCAAATGCGTAGTTTTGCGCAGTGTAGAGTAACGCGTTGTGTGTGTGTGAGGGAACAGGGTCACGTCACAGTACAGATGGTACAGGTACACGGTACAGACCGTCAGAAATCATACACACGTCAGCACCATGTCTTAACCGCGCTTGTGTACTTAAAATACATACGTCACGTGACTCTGTTCCCCTCTCGGGCTTGAACTGATGGTAAAACTAACAACATTATTAACTGTCTTTATATCTACTTTAAAAGCTGAAGCTCGCGATTATGGTAAAGGCCGTTACATTTCTGACTCATGCTTGTGCTGTTCGGCCAATCACAATGCACTGTCACAATGTCAACTGGCCAATCAGAGCAGACTGTGCTTGTCGGAAGGAGGGGCTTTGTAGAAAAAGACACGTTTGAGAGAGGCGGTGCATAGATGACCTACAATAATGTACAGTATTTAAAAAAAAAATAATAATATATTAAAAAAAAAAATAATTAACATTAAAGCATGTCAACATGCTGTTACACCAAATACACAAAATAATGATCTTTAAAATAGCACTATATGACCCCTTTAATATTATCATATTGCATATTTTTGTAGAAACTGTGATGCATTTTATTTTTCAGAATTCTTTGATGAATAAACTTCAAAAGAACAGCATTTATTTGAAATAAAAATCTTTCGTAACATTATAAATGTTTTTTTCTGTCACTTTGAAAAATGTAATGCATCCATACTGAATAAAACTGATTTTTACAGATTTTAATATTTTTATTTGCTAACATTTTTACTTCTGTAAGTTTTGAGTGAACAGCATGTTCAGTTAGAATTGTTCTTTAAATTATTTATTTTAAAATATAATTTATTCCTGTGATTCAATGCTGAATTTTCAGCATCATTTCTCCAGTCTTCAGTGTCACATGATTCTTCAGAAATCATTCTAATATGCAGATTTGATGCTCTAAAACAGTTGTGCTGCTTGTGTGTGACTCCCATATCCAGGTATGCTTTCTTACAGTTTCAGTTTTTTAGTTCAGCCTCTTTATGCTTCTGTGCACATCTTCATAGCACCGTAGGATTATAAAATATTCTGTTTGCTCTTATGTCTCTGTAGAAACTCTCTTGAGCTTGTACGTATATGCGTATGCTCTCGCTCCAGGGAGAAGAGAGTATGGGTAATATATGCTGAGTGTGTAGGCATCTCAACACCTCAAAGCAGTAGGAGGGATGAACAGGAGGAGAAAGAGAGAGAGAGAGAGAGAACGTGTATGAGTTCGTGGAAAGGCTATTTAAGGGCAGTCCTTGTAATTCACAGTGCTCTGACTGAAGTCTCTCATATTAAAGAGGTGTAGTGCTTTTATCCTCTCTCTCTTTCCTTCTCACACACTTCAGCCCAGAGGCTCGGCGGGCAGACGGACGGGTGTGTGGAATACATCACAAACGCTCTCAGATCTTCCGAGACGGAGACAGACAGAAGCAGGAGGTCTGGATCGCTGGACATCCTCACCTCGTCGCTGTTGTTTGATTCGTGTCTTCTGCACCTGATTTGCTCTTCTGCAGGGAGGCGCTGGAAGCTCCATTCATCACCACAGGTATCTTTATCCACTTCCTCTGATTTCCAATTTCACTCAATTTTTCTTCTTATGGATGCTGTGCTTTTTTTTTGGACTTTGCATTCACTCTGCTGTTGATACATAGGATAATTTATATTGCTTAGAGATTTCTCTTTCATAGCTCAGGAGGTTAGGAGTTATTAGTTATGCTAGTTTTGCTATCAACATTATCTCAGATGTTTCTACTAAAATGTCACTGTTTTCGTGAAGTTAGTTATGGGATTGCAGACTTTGATTTCTTGGCAGGTCCCAGCACAGTCTGAGACATTAAGATCTCCTCTGAAACTACAGGAGATGCATGTAAAATGAATAGGTTATATTTCTCAGGAGGCTCCTTTGGCTCTCCGTTTGATTTCATTGAGAAACAATTGAGACATTGAAGAGATCTCTTGTCATATGTATTGAAGCCTAGAGGAAAATTGTATTTCTCAAAGATTCAGTTGAAGAGATTCTCGGTTATTTTAATTATCAACCTGTTCTCAGATGTTTCTAATAAAAATTATCATAAAAATGAGTCCACTGTTATCATGCTGCTCATTTATACAGTGGATAAACTCTCTATCTATTTGCTCTCCAGTTGGAATCTCAGCTGTCTAATGAAAACAATTATTTCACTGAAAGTTGTTTATTCACAGCTGAGGAGGATTTGTCTCAGATGTTTCTCCTAAAATGTATCCCAATAATAGATAAAAATGTGTCAGCTGTAATCTTGCCATTTATATTGAAACAAGCATACTGATTTTTGATTGCAGACTTTCTTGGTAAGTCTCAATCCAGTATGAGACATAAAGATCTCTTCTGAAACAACAGGAGACGCATGTGAGATTAATGGGTTCTCAGGAGTAGCAGGAGACTCCTTTTGCTCTCCATTTGAACTTATTTCTGACTTGGTGAAACAATTGAGAACATTGAAGGGATATCATTTTTATTTTATTTTCATGTGTGTTGGAAAAAAAAATGTATTTCTCAAAGGTTCAGCTGAGGAGACTCAGTTGAGCTCTTGTTTATTTGAAGTATCAACTTTGTCTCAACTGTTTCTCTTAGAAATTATCATAAAAATTACTCAACTGTTGTCAAGCTATTCCTATTGAGATAAACTCTGACTTTTGATTGCAGACTTTGATTTCTTGGCAAGTTTTATTAAACTACTGGAAACACGTAAGATTAATGGATTCTTTTTTTCAGGAGACTGCTTATGCTCTTCATGTAATCTCATTCCTGTCTCGGAAAAACAGCTAAGTAATTGATTATTTTCTTCCCAATGTAGTGGAACCTAGAAGAAAAGGTTCTGTTCAGGACATTTAATTGAGTTCTCAATTATTTGAAGTATCAACTTTGTCTCAGATGTTTCTCATCAGACAGAGTTAAGATAACCATATTGATTTTTGGCACGTCTGAGGCCTTAAGATCTCTTCTGATACTATAACAGAGGCAGCAGACTCAATGTGCTCTCCATTTAATCTCATTGCTGTCTTGGAGAAACAATTGAGACATTAAAGAGATATCATTCTTTTTGGAACCCAGATTGTATTTCTCAGAGTTCTGAACTTTGTTTCAGAAATGTATTATAAAACTTATAAGAAATTCTAAAAATAAATTAAAATTAGACCCAAATGAGTTGACCGTTATACTGTATATGAATGCGGATAGCATGCATCAATAGGTTTTTAGTTGGGAAATGTAATGAAAAAATTAACTTTTTGAGTTCGTATCAAAATCTGTTTAATTTTATTTTGGCAAATCTGAATATATATTGCTGGTCCTATTGACTATTTCAATGATGAATATGTGCTGTATATGTGTACAGTGCACATACAGAGATTAAATGGGTTGTGAAAGTTTCCATGGTCAAGTATATATATGATATATCAAGGCATTTTCTTCATGTACATTTGTGTTCATGTGAGACTCTGACAGACTGATGAAAGGCAGAAATCAGTGCGGTGTCTTACTTTGATATCACCTGGCAAAAGGCACGTATCCATCTGTCAGTCTGTGCATGTCTATATGACATGAGTGAACATCATGAAAATGACATCGCCCTGTGGAAAGCAGAGAATGATCTGTGGGAAGCAGCTGCTCTGTGTGTATGTATTTAAGGGAAAGACTCCGGGCATTGTGGTTTCTGAGCTTCAGGTGCATAAACAGACCATTACTATTTAATGTGTGGCTCTTGCTTTAGCAAATCATTATTATTATAGCTTGTACTCACTGTTTTTTTTTATCTTGTTAAACTGTAGTGTACAACTTCTCCTGCACTGTTTTTTACGGATATGAGTGATTCTTCAAATGTGTGGTCTGCTGATGAGAGGTTTGCTTGCTGATTTTTGCCCAGAATACAATAAAATACATAACGATATTGAAAAATACTGCTGAAAATGTCTCACCCTCAGACCATTCAAGATGTACATGAGTTTGTTTCTCCATGGGAACAGATTCTGAGAAATGTAGCTTTACATCACTTGCTCAGCAATGGATCCTCTGTAGTGAATGGGTGCCGTCAGAATGAGAGTCCAAACAGCTGATAAAAACATCACAACACCACTCCAGTTTGTCAATTAACATTTTGTGAAGCCAAAAGCATTAACTTCTGGCCAAAATACGCGTTCATAATCAATAATAATGCTTCCTACTGTGAAAAAGTCAATTTCCTGTTTTCCATCACATCAAAATCCACTGTTGTGGCTTGTAAGCAGTGCTTGATCTGTGCATATTTCTCTCCTGATTCAGACTAGATGACTCTTCACTCAAGAAATCAATATTATAGACACAGGACTCTCATTTAGTTTGCATTGAAGAGTGTTTACCTATGTAGAGCGCTTCAAATCAGTTCCTTATAGGGTTTTGAAAGTAGTTGCCTAATTTTGGAAAGAAGCCTTTATCATTGATACAAAACATGCTTTTATATGAGGAAAATGTGCAGCATTTTTGGAAAGTGGAAAGTAGAGAATTGTTTGATAACACTCAGTGACAGTGTACAGATAAATGACAGTACATGGTGTTTTGACTTCTACCACACTATTAAACGCAAGTGTGGTCTTTTTGTGGTTTACAAATCATGACTCTGTATGATAATGCAGAATGTATTAGGTATGAATTATTGTAATTCATTTGAATGTTCTGAAGCTAATGCTAAAAACCAGATGGTCTTATTTTCACCCTGGCAGTTTTATCTGCAGCTTTATGGAAGAGCATCACATGAGCACAGTGGGACGTTTGAGGTGAGCGTTTGAGGTTTAAGACCTGAGGAAAGATTCAAGCCCTCTTCTCCATCCAGCTGAAATGAAAGGGCATAAATTGTCGGAGGTCAGCAGCTGAAGGGGGTTTATTATGCCTCTGCTATGTGCAGTTGCTCCTGTGATGGTGTGGAAGGAATGATGGGAACGGAGAGAAAGAGAGAGTAGGTGGTGTCTGGGTCTGTCAGGACAGCTGGAGTGAGAACGGCCCACGGCCTCAGGGCTTCATTTAAGGAAGAGCAAAAGAACATTGTATGAGTGTGAAATCTGAGGGTTTTTTTTTTTTTGGTAGACCAATCTGCCATTGATGTGATAATGTCCAATTCATGTATTCCAGATTGTGTTTGAATGGTTTGTCTGAGTGTGAAAAATAAAGAGAAATCGTGAAGTTTAGAAAATGAGAATGAATGTGTCATGCAGTATTATATTTTATAGTATTTTTACTAATATATTAAACTTATCATTTAGAGGACTATATACAATGTCGGGTAAGTACATATTCTACAGTGTAATTAGATTACTGTACTAATTACTCTCTAAAAATATTGCATTACTCATTACTACCTTTTAAATCGAAAACTAAGAACAGAAAAAAAAAAAAACATGTTTTTACTTAAAATATGTTAACTGGAATAAAATATTTGTTTTCAACTAGTTGTCGAGGAAAAATTATATTTTAATTTAGTTTAACCTGACTAAAATAAAATAAAATTGAATTGAAATGTAATAAAAAACTATAATATATATACATTAAAACTACAAAAATTTCAAAAACACACTAAAATTAAAACTTTAACTAAAATGGAAATGAAAAAGGAAAATACAAAAAACTAAATAATTCTAATAAAATCTCAGTGATACCGCCAAAGTGAAAAGGTTCTAACTTTAGATAGTTTGATCAAGTAATTAAGATAGAAGAAACAAAAAAAAATAAATCACATAGTTTTAAATTTATGTATACCATACTGCACTTGTAATTTCGACTTGCGCTCTTTTATCATACATGCAAACATGAATTCTTCAATCTTACATATGTCAATCTGCATGCCATTGGATCAATCTGTATGCCATTGGATTGTCAATACGGCCTGTATGCCATTGGCAGAGCACCCTGTATGCCATCAGGCGCTGTCAATCTTGCCTGTATGCCATTGGATCAGAGCTGTTAATCTGACGATGTGGGATCATTGTCGCATGCCATTGGATTGTTAAAGGATCTGTGTGTATATCCAATATAAATATGTCAAAAATGTGGCCCCAATATATTTGCCAGTGTCAAATCATGGGGCTGAATATGCCTGTATGCCATGGATCAGAGCGCTGTCAATCTGACGATGCCTGAATGCCAAACAGAGCGCTGTCAATCTGATGAGCCTGTATGCCATTGGATCAGAGTGCTGTCAATCTGACGATGCCTGTATGCCATTGGATCAGAGCGCTGTCATTGCTGCCTGATTGTTGCATGCTTTCATTTGGAGTGCTCATCAATGCCATTAGATCAATGGGATCTGTCAGTGCTTTGACAAGGTAATGCATTTGTTTCATGCAATAAAGCTACGTTCAAAGGCCAATTTAAAATATTGGTAAAGTAAATAAAGTGCACAAAATCAGTATTTTGTTTAGGCAGTATTTGTGGCAGTTGATAAATCGTGTTGCGAGGTTTGTCCAAAAGGTGTGTTTGCGCCAATGCATTGTTAAAGGATCAGCGTGTCATGTAATATTCATTACATATACATTATTTAAAGGGGAAGTTCTCCGTTAATGAGTAGCAAAGGTTTAAGTAGCTGCATTGATTACTTTTATGCCACTGATCAGGCTTGTACATGTAGTTTGCGGTAACAAAAGGGTTTTATAGGTTTGACTGAAATAATAATGACATAACTGATACTTTAAATCAATGGTTCAAGCAACAACAACAAAACAATTGAACAAAAAAACAGATGAAGACTAAAAGTAGCCATTGATAGTATCTAAATATGTATCCAAATGTAATACAATTAATTTATGTGTGATTTACGTGTAAATTATGAGCAATGTCTTAGCTACTAGGGATTGTTACATAGGGCTATACAGGTATCTAGTGGCAGCACGATGATATTACAGATAAAAAATTTTTGCAAAATGTTTATCTTAAGTCAATTTACAAATAATGCATTCAGATTTGTGGAACTCAATTTCCACGAATTAGTGTCGTTACTATGACAACAAATTTGAATGTGACAAGAATCTGGTGTCTGAAAAGAATATAAATATTTCTATAAATATATAATTTTGGGGGGGGGCGCCAATAGGGATTTTGCCTAGGGTGTCAAATTGGCTAGAAACGGCCCTGTGCATACTGCTAAAACAATGTGAGAAGTACACTGTTTTGAACATTCAAGATGTCTACAAGTTTTTCTACAACCCGAATTCCGGAAATGTTGGGACGTTTTTTAAATTTGAATAAAATGAAAACTAAAATAATTTCAAATCACATGAGCCAATATTTTATTCACAATAGAGCATAGATAACATGACAAATGTTTAAACTGAGACATTTTACAATTTTATGCACAAAATGAGCTCATTTCAAATTTGATGCCTGCTACAGGTCTCAAAATAGTTGGGACGGGGGCATGTTTACCATGGTGTAGCATCTCTTCTACTTTTCATAACAGTTTGAAGACACATAGGTATTGAGCTTATGAGTTTCTGGAGTTTTGGTGTCGGAATTTGGTCCCATTCTTGCCTGAGATAGGTTTCCAGCTGCTGAAGAGTTCGTGGTCATCTTTGACATATTTTTCGTTTAATGATGGGCCAAGTGTTCTCTATAGGTGAAATATCTGGACTGCAGGCAGGCCAATCAGCACCCGGACTTTTCTACTATGAAGCCATGCTGTTGTAATAGCTGCAGTGTGTGGTTTTGCATTGTCCTGCTGAAATACACATTATCTGGAGGGGAGCATATATTTCTCTAAAACTTTTATATACCTTTCAGCATTCATAGTGCCTTCCAAAACATGCAAGCTGCCCATAACGTATGCACTTATGCACCCCCATACCATCAGAGATAATGGCTTTTGAACTAAACACTGATGGCATGCTGGAAGGTCTCCCTCCTCTTTAGCCCTGAGGACAAGGCATTCGTGATTTCCAACAAGAATGTCAAATTTGGACTCGTCTGACCATAGAACACTTTTTCACTTTGAAACAGTCCATTTTAAATGAGTCTTGACCCACAAGACATGACGGCGCTTCTGGACTATGTTCACATATGGCTTCCTTTTTGCATGATAGAGCTTTAGTTGGCATCTGCAGATGGCACAGCAGATTGTGTTTACCGACAGTGGTTTCTGGAAGTATTCCTGGGCCCATTTAGTAATGTCAATGACAGAATCATGCTGATGAGTGATGCAGTGTCGTCTGAGGGCCCGAAGACCATCCACCAAAGGTCTTCGGCCTTGTCCCTTACCCACAGAGATTTCTCCAGTTTCTCTGAATCTTTCGATGATGTTATGCACTGTAGATGATTACATTTTCAAAGCCTTTTCGGTTTGATGTTGAGGAACGTTGTTTTTAAGTATTCCACAAACTTTTTACACACTCTTTCACAGATTGGGAGCCTCTGCCCATCTTTACTTCTGTACTTTACTTTGAAAGTCTATTAGTTTTCATTTTATTCACATTTAAAAAAAACTTCCCAACAGTTCCGGAATTTGGGTTGTATTTGATGCTAGCATAAAAACGAAATAAACCTAAACTATGTACAAGTGTAACTTTTCATTCTGGTACATTCAGCTGTTGCTGAATAATTGGATGTCAACAGTGATCTGGTCAGAACAGCTGCACTGCAAACCAGTTATACGGTGTGTTCTAGGGTCTGTGTTCCCATGAGTAATCTTTGATATAAGTGCCTGCTTCCCATAAATCTCAGGGAGTCTAGACAGACAGGTCTGAGTCGCATATGGACCTGTAGTGCAGATGGTCTGGTGCTGATGGATCACTTCCAGGCTCTTTTTTTTGTGAGAATCACTCATTCGCTTTGGTAAGCGGCCACTGAAGACGAGATAATTTATGTCTGGTGTATCCGTTTCACCATCAAACGTCTCACTTACTTAAGGGAAAGTGTCACGCAGGGGCAGTGCTATGATGGTATCCTCATCACTGAAAATGTTCTGGAAGTATTCAGCAGGTCAGTGAAATTGGAGATTTCTGGAGGTTGCCTTAATGAGGAAAGCATTGATTCGCAGGACAATAAAGTATATTTCCATCCAGAATTATTCAGATATAAGAGCTTGCAACAATATCACAGTATCAGTTCTATATCAAACAGTATTGTATTATTATTATTATATTACCATGTCTTAGATCACCAAACCAACCAACCATCCATCCACCCCTGAAGTCATTATTGGAAACTACTTGTAGAACTAAGGCTAATAAATAAATGAATTGATTAAATAATTAATCACACACTATTTAGACACTTATATTATCTCATAAATATTAAAAATCCACCAGATGGATCTGGTTGAACAATCCCCTGCTTTAATGATTTAAATAACTTTAGACTAGCTATAATAGGTTTTTATTGCAGTTATAATTAACCAGAAAAATACAAAATCTATTTCCCTCAGCAAGGAAAACAGCATATGGCAGTGTGCTTGGTGTAGACATCAATCAAAGTCTTGTAATCGCCCACTGCCAGTGGACTAAACATGTTAGAGTGTTCACATATACAGCATACAGTCTGCTCTATCCTTCATCTGGAGTGTAGACTGATACTTCCTGCCATAGGGTTACAGTGGATAGTTTATCTTTAAGTTATACACTCTGTATACCATTGAATTGTATATTTGTTAGGGGTGGAATCTACTGAACACTTGAAACGTTTGATGGCCGGAGCTCTTCTAGTCTAAACGCGTATGACACACACATGCACAGAGTCTTTGCTGTGGACCAGGCAAAACAGATGGCGGAAAACAGAGGCCAACATTCCTCGTCCCTGTTTCCAGGTGGGAAAGTTCCCTTTCTGTTGCCAGTACAGGGAAAACTAAGAAAGATACAGCAATTCTGGATTATAACTTAAAGAAAGAGCAGATTTGTGTTGCAGGAGGAGGATTTCCCTTTATAATATTCTTCAAAATTTGTAAACATCAATGTGTTTACAAATTGCTTAGTTGTTTTTGTGATTAAGTGACAAGTAGGGGTGGACAATTTTAAGTATTACTTAATTAACATGACATAAATTTGAGACTGTAATTAATATGACATAAATTTGCTGATTTTATTTTATATGGTTATTTCTATTTATAAATGGGTATATAAGTTATTTATGCTACATAATAAAAAAAGTCAAGTTTTGGTAAATCATTATGACATAGAAGTCATAAGATACTAAGTATAATTATGATCTGAAAAGTAAAAATTATGACATAGTAAATCATTACTATGAGACGAAAATTCAAAATTATAACATAAAAAGCAGAAGCTGACAAAATGTCAAAATTATGTCAAGAAGTTGAGTTCACAATTATGAGATAAAAAGTCGAAGTTGAGACACTTTTAATCTCAAATTATGGAATGAAAAATCTAAATGATGATATAAAAAAAATCTCTAAATCATGTCTTATTATGAAATAAAAAGTCTAAATTATAATATGTCTAATACGTTTTATAAAAATGCAGAATTATGACAGTCTAAATTACGTCAGTCAAAATTGAGATAATAAATCATAATTATAAGATAAAAAGTCTAAATTATGATAGGTACTCATAATTATGAGATAAATCTAAATTCTGTCAGTCAAAATTCTGAGATACTTAATCATAATTATAAGAAAAAAGTCAAAGTTGAATTATGAGAAGATAAGTATACATTGTGAAATAAACTCATGACAAAAAGCCTAATTATATCAGTTAAAATTCATAATTAAGTCATAGTTATTACATAAAAATGCATTATTATTATCACTCAAGTGTAAATTAAGGGTAAATTAACTAAGTCATAATTATGATATAAATCTAAATTATGACAAATCTAAATTATGATATAGAAACTAAATTATGACAAGTCTAAATTAGGATAGTCTAAGATAATAAAAAAATCATAACCATGACCTAAGTCAACATAGACATAGTAAGTCATAATTATGATATGTTATGTCATAATTATGACATTGAATTTGACTTCATTCATGGTATTGCAGATCATCTGCAGCTTAACAGATTTCTGTTATGTGGTATATACACTACACCAGCAGTCCTAGTCACAAGTAGCAAAGCAAATGTGCAGTGAACTGTAGCCAGATTAGCATTAGCAACACAAGGGTATTTTCCATAAACTTTCTCCAGATGTAGGAGGAAAGCCTGTGAAATTCAATCTCAGCTTTATATGTTCACATCCTGGTGTTTTAAAAGAATGTGGGAGGAACTGTAATAGATCTACACTGAATTCATATCTTTGTTCCTAAACCTACCGTAGCGACCCAAACACTGGCGTGTATTTCAACTTTATCGTGCGCATGCTGAGAATACGATCTTATAAACTCGTCTGTTAAGGTGAAGATCCTTTTTGCATTAGTCTCGAGTGTCATTTTCAACTGAACTTTAAGGGCTGTAGGGTCACAGGGTTGACCCTTGTTAGGGTTTGAAGGAATGGAAAAAACGTGGAAGTGCTGAGTGGACACTTTAAAGTGTGAGGATGAGGCTAAAGGTCATGACTGGGAACCCAAGGGTCACAGGTTAGAAGATCTTATAACCTGATGCAAAGCACTTAACATCAAGCTGCTCTAAGTGGATGAACCATGCGATTAGTAGATTGTAATTTGCATTTTGTTTTTTTAAGAGAAAACAAAATCAAGCTAAATACCAAGCAATTTAGCATACAATTTTAGCAATGCAAGAATTCACTAACTGATGATTAATCTCTCTGGTTGGTCTCGTAGAATATGCAAATAGCAGGTTTTTGTATGCTTTTTTGTAATTTCTTTTAACAGTGTACATTTCATGAAGAGCCTTCATTGTTTTAAATTTATATTTATTAAATGCACTAAATTCGAGCAGCTGAGTCCTTAGCCATCTTCACGAAATGTCTCCTACATATTTATTTGACCCTCTAACTCTAGCACTCTCTAATCGTTTTCTAACTGCTTGTTTTCTTTAAAAAATACCTCTAACACTAACCTTCTCTATTTAGTTTTCTATTTTACCTCCTTATTTTCTACTTATTAATATATTTATTAAAAAAAACACCTTGCTACGTGTACGGCGTTAGGCTAACCAAGACTTGTCATAGCACTTGCATATTGTTGCTCTTTTGTTGATTTTGATTGCTTCTATTGTCATCATTTGTAAGTCGGTTTGGATAAAAGCATCTGCTAAATGACAAAAGGTAAATGTAATTTATATTTATTAGAACACCCTAAAAACTATTTACTAACGACGACAGCAACGTTTCTTTTCTGTCAGGTCATTAATTCACTTTTAATGCATTTTAAAGGCTGTCATTGCACTGACAATGTGATGAGTATGCATCTTAAATATCATAATACATGCTTTTTATTCAAGTATTTTTATGAAGCAGGCAAATTGTTCGAAGAAAAACCTAAAAAAGCTCAAAAATGTCACATGAAAAGGATTCATAAATGGATAGGTTGAACATTCTCATGCAATCCACTGAAAGCTCTGTTTTCAATCTACAGTACATAATGTAAGATGCTTGCTCAAGACTGGAGTAATGATGCTGAAAATTCAGCTTGGCTATCACCTTAATAAATTACACAAAGACAATATTCACAACTAAAACAGTTATATTAAATTGTAATAATATTCCACAATATAGTTGTTTTAACCAAATTATTTATCAAATAAATGCAGCCCTGGTGAAAAGAAGAAACTTCTTAACACTTTCAAAAAATCTAATTATTCCACACGATATTCTGACAATAAACATACACATACTTGTGTATATTGCCTTTTTAAATGTATAGACTAGTCTTTATCAAATTTGAAAAGACTTTAAAATGAAGGCATGCAACAAAATCATGGACAATAATTGATTAATATTCCCCTGCTGTTCCATTTTTACAACTACTGATGGTGCTCATTTAACCAGCAGCCATATAAATGAGAACCACATGCACAATGCACCTGTGACAACACAATGTCCACTGTGGGAGCAAGATCCCGTGGATATCTGCTCGTGTGGTTTGGTCCACTGCCTTGTTAACTAAGTGTGTGTTGCTTTTGTTACTCCCTGCCTTCAATACAAATATTTTACATGCTGTTTTAATCTCAAAGGGAAATGTTTTTCATTTGGCTGAATTTCTAGACTGTTAGATCGTTTAGGTTATTAGTTCAGCATCATTCTAGCTGGCTTAATTATTAGAAAGGACAATTTCAGGGCGTTAAAGGTGCGGTAAGCGATTTCTGGAAGCCAATGTTGATATTTGAAATCTCCCAAAAACAAACACGCCCCTACTCCAAAAGGGTCTCGACCCTATTTTGATAGATCCGATGACTAGATAGACACAGCACAGGTGTGTTTGTCTTTACTATACACGTAAGGTTACTCTGTAGATGTGAGGCACTCAACCGGAGGTAATCCTGTAAAATCATGAGTGTGAGCTGGTTGGCCAATCTGGGTTCGTCCATTAAAGTTAACTTTTTCAAATAACAGTCGCGGTCCGGACAGTGAGTGACCTTACATGTGCAGGTAAAATCAGATTTTCTCCAGTCATTGTTAAAAACAAGCTAACAAAACTTCATAGTGTCAGGGAACGTGAGAAGAGAGATGAGGCGAGGACTCAAGTGCAAGAGAATTCTGGTTTTAATAACAAAATAAAACAAAGATAAACAGAAACCACCCCGAAGGGGAAAAACCAGCAGGTAGGCAGACAGAGAACTGTTGTGCAGTTTAACATAACACACACACGAAAGACAACGTATCAGTACAGGACTGAAGACACCAGGAGGCTAAATAGGGAGACAAACGAGGGTAACGAGGGAGACACAGGTGGAGCCACTGAAACAATGATTAGTTAACAAGACGGGAGGGGGCAGACAATAGACATGGGAGCACATGGCACCGATAACAAACAACAAGCCATGTGCTCAACACACAGAGACATCCGGTGGCCAGCCTGGGCACACCAGCAGGACCGTGACATAACCCCCCCTTTAAGGAGCGGATCCCAGATGCTCCACACACACTAAAACAGAAAAAATGTCTAGGAGGGGGGTGGGCCAGGCCCGTGGAGTGGAAGAGGGCCTGGAGGAATAGGCAGACAGGGGTGCCAGGGCGGGGCTGGCAGGGCAGGAGGCCATTGGGCGGGCTCTGGAGCAGGCTCTGTGGCCTCCCAGACTGGAGCGGACTCTGAGGGCTCCCGGGCTGGAGCGGGCTCTGTGGGCTCCCGGGCTGGAGCGGGCTCCTGGGCTGGAGCGGGCTCTGTGGGCTCACGGAACGGAGCGGGCTCTGGAGCGGACTCTGTGGGCTCACGGAACGGCTTGGGCTCTGGAGCGGACTCTGTGGGCTCACGGAACGGAGCGGGCTCTGGAGCGGACTCTGGAGCGGACTCTGTGGGCTCACGGAACGGAGCGGGCTCTGGAGCGGACTCTGTGGGCTCCCGGAACGGAATGGACTCTGAAGCGGACTCTGTGGGCTCACGGAACGGAGCGGGATCTGGAGAGGACTCTGTAGGCTAACGGAACGGAGCGGGCTCTGGAGCGGACTCTGTGGGCTCACGGAACGGAGCGGACTGCGTGTGCTCCCGGAACAGAGCGGGCTCTGGAGCGGACTCTGTGGGCTCACGGAGCGGACTGCATGGGCTCACGGAACGGAGCGGACTGCATGGGCTCCCGGAACAGAGCGGGCTCTGGAGCGGACTGCGTGGGCTCCCGGAACGGAGCGGGCTCTGGAGCGGACTCTATGGGCTCCCGGAACGGAGCGGGCTCTGGAGCGGACCCTGTTGGCTCACGGAACGGAGCGGGCTCTGGAGCGGACCCTGTTGGCTCACGGAACGGAGCGGGCTTTGGGGCGGACTCCATCCTGAAGGCTGAGCCGCTTAAACTCAGAGCCAGGTTGATGTACTCCTCCAGTGACTCCTCGGGGTGTCAATAAGGCATCCGGGACTTGAAGGGCTTGGCTAGGCCTCCCCAGAAAAAGACCATGAGGCAGGCATTTTTTTCCGTAGCCAATTGGCGAGCCATTTTTTTCCCGGTGTATTGACTTGCATGGTTTAATTATTCACCACAAGACTAGTAATGTGCACTAAAAAAGTAAGTAGGGTCATTTTTGATTTCATGACGACCACATACTCTATACTGCCATATATATATTTTAATATTTCAAATTGTTTTGTCCATCCATTTTTTCAAGGCAATCATTATTTCAAGCTGTGAGTGGTTTAATCCAAGTCTTCTAAAAAAATACATGTTCGCTTTATATGATGAACAGATTTTAATATAGGCTTTTATTTGCATAGCCTACATATAAACACTGATTAACTACCATTACAAAAATCTCAATCTTAAACATTTGCTCATTCTGTGTATTTGTGTCTTTAAAATAGGGTAACTTTGTTGCAAAAACTTACAGCAAAGAAGCTTGATTTCAGATTTGAACTGAATTTACAAAAAAAGACAAGTACACAGTCAGTAATACAATTCTAAAACAAATGACCTCGATTCAGTTGAGGTATTCGAAATATAACACTACATTTTTATAAGCAGTGATATAAGAGCCATGATATTTATTTAGATGAATGCAACATCAGATGGCTTTGACCTGTAATGTCTGTGCAATGTAGTGATGCAGTTAGACAGACTAGGATATTTATATGTACAAATCAGACAAATATCCCATTCCGAAACATTTCTAGCATAAACTTACATTGTAAATACATTAAAGTTCCATCTTTCATATTGAAAGACTTCCTGGTGATTTTCACTTACAGTCAATACAACTTCCAGTAGCATTTTCATCGGTCAGGCGTGGATCTATTCTGAATGATAACTTTTGACAAAGTTTAATCTAGGAGCAAAATAAATTATTTATACCATAAAAGCAAGGAGAGATCGCGATAGCACACAGTCTGTGCGCACAAGCAATATATCGGAGTGAGAGGGCAAGCAGTTAATTTGTATAAGTTAGGCCTATTTGAGCTTGCATGCAGTTTTCTGCGATTAAATGATTGTGTTCTCATGTTACAATTAAGCGCTCGCCACATTTGCGTGGAAATTATTAAAATTATGCAGAATACCTGCAATCCCGCGTGGATATTCAGACTCTGTAACTGACAGGAGGATGCGTGTTAAACTCGCTGTCGGAGAGGAGAGAGCGAGATGCAGCTTGTAGCTATCATGTAGGGCAGGCTATAAACGGTAGATACTGCGGGAAATTAGTAATGGAACCGTGTCAGATATTTCAGTATCGGTATCAAAATATAGATGTTTATGATAAAACTACCATGTAGTTTGTTTCTCCAAACTTTGACTCCAGCTCCCTCGCTGTCCGATCAGCTCTTCACCTGCTGCAGTGGCGGCTTTTCCCGGGTCAGATATCAGGGCTTTTATTGGTCTATTTGGGATCGGATCTCTTTATTGGCTACTGAAATGCCGTCAAAGGTTTGAATATCAATTTAAATTGGGCGTACTCAGTAACGAACTATGATTTAAATGTAATGAAGTAGATTATTTTGCTTAATTTGTACTTAAGTACAAGTAAAAGTACAGGTTTGAAAATATACTCAAAAAAGTACAAGCACCCTAAAAAACTACTTAATTCAGTAACATGAGTAGTTGTAATTCGTTACCTCCACCACTGCAGGTGTGGCATATCAAGATGCTGATTAGACCACATGATTATTCACAGGTGTGCCTTAGGCTGGCCACAATAAAAGGCCACTCTAAAATGTGCAGTTTTATCACACAGCACAATGCAACAGATGTCACAAGTTTTGAGGAAGCATGCAATTGGCATGCTGACTGCAGGAATGTCCACCAGAGCTGTTGCCCGTGAATTGAATGTACATTTCTCTACCATAAGCCGTCTCCAAAGGTGTTTCAGAGAATTTAGCAGTACATCAACCAGCCTCACAACCGCAGACCACGTGTAACCACACCAGCCCAGGACCTCCACATCCAGCATCTTCACCTCCAAGATCGTCTGAGACCAGTCACCCGGACAGCTGCTGCAACAATCGGTTTGATAACCAAAGAATTTCTGCACAAACTGTCAGAAACCATCTCAGGGAAGCTCATCTGCATGCTCGTCGTCGTCATCGGGGTCTCGACCTGACTGCAGTTCGTCATCGTAATCGACTTGAGTGGGCAAATGCTCACATTCGATGGCGTCTGGCACTTTGGAGAGGTGTTCTCTTCACGGATGAATCCTGGTTTTCACTGTACAGGGCAGATGGCAGACAGCGTGTATGGCGTCATGTGCGTGAGCGGTTTGATGATGTCAACGTTGTGGATCGAGTGGCCCATGGGGTGGTGGGGTTATGGTATGGGCAAGCGTATGTTATGGACAGCGAACACAGGTGCATTTTATTGATGGCATTTTGAATGCACAGAGATACCGTGACGAGATCCTGAGGCCCATTGTTGTGCCATTCATCCACGACCATCACCTCATGTTGCAGCATGATAATGCACGGCCCCATGTTGCAAGGATCTGTACATAATTCCTGGAAGCTGAAAACATCTCAGTTCTTGCATGGCCAGCATACTCACCGGACATGTCACCCATTGAGCATGTTTGGGATGCTCTGGATCGCGTATACGACAGCGTGTTCCAGTTCCTGCCAATACCAGCAACTTCACAGCCATTGAAGAGGAGTGGACCAACATCCCACAGGCCACAATCAACAACCTGATCAACTCTATGTGAAGGAGATGTGTTGCACTGCGTGAGGCAAATGGTGGTCACACCAGATACTGACTGGTTTTCGGACCCCCCCAATACAGTACAACTGCACATTTTAGAGTGGTCTTTTATTGTGGCCAGCCTAAGGCACACCTGTGCAATAATCATGCTGTCTAATCAGCATCTTGATATGCCACACCTGTGAGGTGGATGGATTATCTCGGCAAAGGAGAAGTGCTCACTAACAAAGATTTAGACAGATTTATGAACAATATTTGAGAGAAATAGGCCTTTTGTGTACATAGAAAAAGTCCTAGATCTTTGAGTTCAGCTCATGAAAAATGGGGGCAAAAACAAAAGTGTTGCATTTATAATTTTGTTCAGTGTAAATATCTTTTGCACTCGGTTTCCTCCACCTTTGGAAGTGCCGCTCACGCACGCGGCAGAGACAGGAAGTCCCTGTGGCCGCGGTCGTGTAGGTGGTGATATCTCCTTTGAATCTCTCTGAGGTCCTGCAGTCGAGTTTTCCTCTCCAGCATTGCACACGCTCAGACATCTGAGACATGTGGAGGCATCGCGGACATCCAGAACCAGCTTCAAATGAGCGTTCCCACGCTGCGGAGGAGACCGAGACTCTGGCCCCCATCCACCATCCACAAATTACACAGCTCCATGTCCAGATATGAAGTCATCCCAGATCAAGTGTGCAGACGGGAAAGGCAGATTTTATTAATATGCTCAAAGACAAAAAAATTACTATATTTGTAGGAATCTGTAGAGTGTCTTGGAGAAAGAAAAAAATAACTTTATGATTCAACAATAAGGATATTGATAGTGATGAGCCATGGTCCCCATAGTCTTGGAAGATGTAGTGGCAATAAATTTAGTTCAATAACTGGTGCAGACTTTAATCTGGCATATGTTCAGTTCGTGCATTTTATAGATTAGCTATCAATATTTTTTAAGAGCCAAGTCACTCTGCCCCTCATATAATGCTTAATCAGTTTGTTGAAAAAACCATCCAATGGCTTTCAAGCCCTTAAAAAGATACTTATTTATTTATTTTCTTACTTAGTTATTCATTTTTATTTTTAGGTTTGACAGCTCTGCTCAATCCGCTATCACTTTAAAATGAATGTCTGCAGTTAATTCTGCATGAAGAGAAATGTTCTTGTCATTTAATTATTTTTACTGAATTTAGACTAAGTACTTATTTATGTGCTCATTTTAATTTCTGTGAACCTTTCTTTTTATACGTTCAATGTAATGCATTCAAATCAAGGTTATAGTTAACTAAAACTATTCAAAATACATACTTGAAATAAATCAAACCTTAAATAAATAAATACAAATATACATATATGTATTTCTTTATTTAGTTTAACTTGATGTACTAAAATTACTAAAACGAAAACATTAAATATTATAATAAAAAATAAAAATTTTACTGAAATGAATATAAAAACAGAAATCAAAAATAAAAACTAACTCAAAATATTAATAATTACCACAATTGTTTCTAAACTGGTGGTGCTTTGAATGGGTTTCCCAAAATGTTTCTGCATTTTCTATTTATTCTTGCAATTACAGTGACATTTATCTTTCTTTATTTTTTTAATTATATGTTTTGTGTGTTTGCTTATTCAGAGACAGCAGCACTTTGTCCAGACTCACCAGGCAGGCCTTCTTGCCAAGACAAGCATCCATTAGTGCAGAAACATGGGTTCAGGAGGCCTGATATTCAGCTGTTTGGTTTTGGCAACCCTGATGACTCTAAATCATGCTGGCCTGGTAAAGAAGATGATCAGACACCGACGGGAAGCTCTGACGATTCCCGGCATACACAATGCAACTCTTCCGATCTCTTCCAAACCGGTCGTTTTTAACCACGTCTACAACATCAAAGTTCCCGGTAGCTCTTTATGCTCGGTGGATCTGGACTCTCCCGCTGGTGCGGATCTTGAACAGAAGGATGCGCCATCTGGCTTAGAAGTAAACAGACCACACACTGGACAGCAGTAATCAGATCGTCTTCACCCACCGCATCAACATCCCCAAGCAGGCGTGTGGCTGTACGGAGGGACTGCCGGACCTGAAGGAGCTCCTGAATCGGCTGGAGATGTTGGAGGGCGAGGTGTCGACGCTCAGAGAGCAATGTGCCACAGAAACCACCTGCTGCAATGCTCAGGCCACAGGTATGTGTTCGCTTTCCACACACTTTGAGATTCACATCTTTATTGAGGGTGGAAGGTTTCACAATGTTACAGGCAGTCAAATTTTAAAGGTCTTTCAATGTTAAAATAAATGCTTATGTTGATTTCTTCACAAAGTGTAAACACCATTAAAACAATTATCTTTTTGCGCATTATGATTGCAATAAATCCCAACCAGTGGCATAAGTTGAAAGAGGGGGCTGACCAATGGGAGAGGTGGTAAAGTGTTTCGAAAAACCTGTCAAATAAATCTGTAAAAAAAAAAACTGTAAATAGTCATTCTTGTTTTATTCAGTTTGGTAACCCTAATGGTGCATACATTGTATCTCCTGATTGTGTAGGTGCTATAGGAACAAAGCTCTACTGTAGCGGCCGTGGAAACCACAGCATGGACACCTGCGGCTGCATCTGCGAGCCTGGATGGAAGGGCCCCGACTGCACCGTTCCCGACTGTCTCGGAGACTGCAGTGACCAGGGCCGCTGTGTTAACGGAAAGTGCGAGTGTTTCGATGGCTTCACGGGTGAGGACTGCAGCATGGAGACCTGTCCGGTTGACTGTGGTGAGAACGGCCGCTGCGTTAACGGAGTGTGCATTTGCAATGAAGGCTTCTCTGGAGACGATTGTACAGAGATGGATTGCCTCAACAACTGTTTGGGACGCGGCCGCTGCGTTGATAGTGAGTGCGTCTGCGATGAACCCTGGACCGGATTTGATTGCTCCGAGCTCATCTGTCCGCATGACTGCTACGACCGCGGGAGATGTGACAACGGGACTTGTTATTGCGATAAAGGCTTCACTGGAGAGGATTGCGGCGCGATCGCTTGCCTGAACGACTGCTCGGGACAAGGTTTCTGCATTGACGGCCATTGCATTTGCACTGCTGGCTACTCCGGTGAGGACTGTTCCAGCTTGACCTGTCC
The DNA here is from genome assembly GCA_027422405.1 of Ptychobarbus kaznakovi. Classification (NCBI taxonomy): domain Eukaryota; kingdom Metazoa; phylum Chordata; class Actinopteri; order Cypriniformes; family Cyprinidae; genus Ptychobarbus; species Ptychobarbus kaznakovi. The sequence goes on from CM049797.1 coordinate 8,803,505, forward strand.
AAATGATTGCAACCAAAGAGGGCGCTGTTTCAATGGCGTTTGCATTTGTGAAACGGGTTATTTCGGAGTGGACTGCGGGAAGCTCTCCTGTCCTAATAACTGCAACGGTAGAGGGCGCTGCATTGACGGGCGCTGCGAATGCGACGTCGGATTCCAAGGCCATGATTGTTCGGAATTTAGCTGCCCCAATGATTGCAACAACCGCGGGCGCTGCGTTAACGGCCAGTGCGTTTGCGAAGAGGGATTCGGCGGTGAGGACTGCAGCATCAAAACCTGCCCGTCGGACTGCTACGGCCGAGGCCAGTGCGTGGACGGGAAGTGCGTTTGCTTCGTGGACTTCACTGGCGAAGACTGCAGTGAATTGAGCTGCCCGAGCAACTGCCTGAACCGTGGACGCTGCGTCGCGGGACAGTGCGTTTGTGACGAAGGCTTCACCGGAGAGGACTGCAGTCAGAGGAAGTGTCCCAATGACTGTCTCGGCCGTGGACGCTGCATGGAGGGACAGTGTGTTTGCCAGGAGGGTTTTGAAGGCCTGGATTGCTCTGTTCCCACCTGTCCTGGAAACTGCAATAACCGTGGGCGCTGCGTCAATGGAAAATGTGTGTGCGACGAGGGATTCAGTGGAGATGCCTGTGGAGAAAGAAGCTGTCCGAATGACTGTAATAGTGCGGGGCAATGTGTGGATGGCCGCTGCGTCTGCGATGAAGGCCACATTGGCGAGGATTGCTCAGAAGGTAATTGTAGTCATTTATATACTATACTATACATATATATATACTATTATCTATATACTATATATTCATATTTTGAATTTGTTTATATTTTCATATTTTCCGTATTTTTTTATTTATTTATTTTTCCAAATGTTTTTTTTTTTTTTGAAAAAAAACAAATATGTTGCCATGTTTTATCATTTTTATTTCAAGTTTACTTGTTATTTTCTGGGTTTTTATAGTTAACAAAAAAAAACAATGTTTACTGGAATAAACGTTAACTGGATTAAAATAAGATATAAAAACTTACATTTAGCAGACGCTTTTATCCAAAGCGGCTTATAGTGAATTCAGGCTATACATTTTTTCATTATGTGTGTTCTCTGGGAATTGACCCAACAACCTTTTGCGCTGCTAACGCAATGCTCTACCACTGAGCCACAGGAACAATTTAATTTAGTTTATTTGATATACTAAAATAACTAAACAATTTTTTTTAAATAAACTACTAAAAATGACAAAATCACACAACAAAATTACTAAACATTTACCTAAAATTCAAATGAAAAATGTGTACAGGTGCATCTCAATAAATTATAATGTCGTGGAAAAGTTCATTTATTTCAGTAATTCAACTCAAATTGTGAAACTTGTGTATTAAATAAATTCAATGCACACAGACTGAAGTAGTTTAAGCCTTTGGTTCTTTTAATTGTGGTGATTTTGGCTCACATTTAAAAAAAGCCCACCAATTCACTATCTCAACTAATTATAATACTTCATAAACATTTTTTGTGAATTGTTGGCCTTCTGTTCATTTACTGTATATGTACTCAATACTTGGTAGGGGCTCCTAGTTGGTTAAGACCCCTGATTTCACACAGATTATTTTATTGATCTCCTTGCTATGTTTCTGGACCTTGGTCATGTAAGGATCCTTGCTGTCTATGGGAGGGTCAGAGAGCTCACAGGATGCGTCAAACATACCTTAATTTGTGTTCCGAAGATGAACAAAGGGTCTGACGGATTTAGAATGACATGAGGATCACTAATTAATTATATTACATAAGCAGATTAGAAGGAAATAGTAATGTGAAAATTACTTTTCAATTTATAACAAAATATTTGAGTTACTTTTTCAAATAAGTAATGCAAGTTACTTTGTTTTCCCATGTATTCGCTGACAGCTCTCCTGTCCCCAAGTTTAGATTAAATTCCTTCAGCCTGTAGCTTATTATTTTCAAGTTTGGTGTAAAAGCGCCTTTACAGCTCCAAAATTATAACTTTTGAGATTTTTGTTGACAAAATTACACAAGCAAGCCCAACCCAGGTGACAAAAAGTAACGCAGAAGTAACATAATGCACTACTTCCCAATGAAAAGTAACAAACTTTTTCATGGAGTAACATAATATTGGAATGCATTACTTTAAAAGTAATTTTCCTAGACACAGGTTATTTTGGTACTTGAAGTTAAAAGACATGAAAATAAAAAATAAACACGGAGTTTACAAAGTAAAAAATAAAATAAGTAATTTTTTTATATTTCATTTTATTTCAGTTAATGTTTATTTTATTTAAAGTAACAACGTTTTTTATGGTTTTAGTTAACAATAATAACCCTGCAAAGCATTAGTTCTTACTTAGTACTGGTGATGCAGACACTTTTTTTCAAGTGTTAGCGAGATCATTGTTTTTTTGTTTTTTTATGGTTGTAAACTAGAGCAGTAGTTCTCAAACTTTTTACACCAAGTACCACCTCAGAAAATATTTGGCTTTCCAAGTACCATCATTATGACCAACATTAAAATGCAGTAGCACTATGCACAGAAAAAAAACAAGTGTTTTATTCCTAATAAGAATATTGTCAGCCTCTTAAAACATTGTAAATACACATATGTATTTATAAAAGATAACTTTTAAATAAAAAAGTACTTGATTTAAAAAAAAAATAGGCTGTATGTGTAGCTGCAAGTAACAACAATCAGGCCACGTTTCCACCAAAGCCAGCTGAAAACACCCAGGTGTGAGCGCTTGAGAGGGCAGCGTATAATTTATTTTTTCAGTTGAGACGCTGTGGTTGCTATGATATGGAATATCCGCTGATGTAATATGGCAGACGCATCGCAAATTAAATGTTTCTCCAAGCATTATTTTTCATAACAAAATTATGGTACTCCGGCAATCACATCTGGTAAAGACATAAATACTCGGAGACAAGCAATATTAACTTCCCCATTGTTGTTCAGTCGTAGTACAAGCAGGGTGTGACGGTATTAGTCCCGCCCCTCCTCCACTGTGATTGGTTAGCTGACTAAAGAGTGACAGTGATGAGCGCTGAGTTTTACCCAAAGTTGAACATTCTTCAACTCTCGGCGCCGAGAAAAAAATGCCTGAGTGCTCAGCATGAAAAAGTTGCTTCCATTTAAAACAATTAAAAAAATTAGCTGGCCTCGGAAAAAAAAAAACACTTTGGTTTTGGTGGACACGCGGCCTAATTTATATTTAATTCAGAGATTCCTCTGCGTACCACTAGAGAAAGCTCATGTACCACTAGTGGTACGCGTACCACACTTTGAGAACCACTGAACTAGAGGGATAGTTCAGCCAGAAATAAACTTCTGTTGCCCTCATGTTATTCCAGACCTTTCTTCCAATGAATTGTTAAATGAAATGTTATGCAGAAAGTTTATACACTTTTCCATACAACTGGAACTTGTCAGGCATCAAAAGCACAATAAACGCAGCCCATAAGACTCACAAATGGCTTACTGATGATATACAGTACACTACTGTTCAGAAGCTTGGTCAGTTAAAGGCATAGTTCATTTACTCACCCTCAAGTAGTGCCAAACCTGTATGAATGTCTTTGTTCTGCTGAACACAAAATAATATATTCTGAAGAATGAGGGAAACAGAGCAGTTTTGGGGCACCATTGACTTCCATAGTATTTGTTTTACCTACTATGGAAGTCAATGGTGCCCCAAAACAGCCTGGTTGCACACTTTATTCAGAATATCTTCCTTTGTGTTCAGCAGAACAAAGACTCATACAGGTTTGGAACTACTTGAGGGTCAGTAAATGATGACAGAATTTTCATTTTTGAGTGAACTAGCCCTTAATTAAATGAAATAAATTCATACAAATAAGCTTATTGAAATTAATTCTGAAGGATCATGTGACACTGAAGACTGGAGTAATAATGCTGAAAATTCTGCTTTTCATTTAAGGAATAAATTACATTTTAAAATATATTCAAATAGAAAACAGTCATTTTAAATTGTAACTGTTTTTACTGTATTTTGATTAAATAAATGCAGCCTCTGCGAGCATGAAAGACTTCTTTCAAAAACATAAAAATCTACTACATACACACTATTTTATATCCATCTTTTTGCACAGAAAAGTGCTTAACATGCTCAATTTTTGTACTTTGACAGTAAACTGACACCATATGTGTGCCTGTGAAATCCATTAGCTTTATATAGAGGACCATTAGTGGTGAAGGTCAATGCAGACAACACTTAAACTCATGTCAAAGGGTCCAAAACTGCCACTAATAAGAAACCAAAGTTAATTTAGTCAGTTTAGCTTGATTCTAACCTCTCAGCAGTTTGATTCCAGTCCCCACGGTGGAGACACGGACAATTTTCCTACTACTTGGGACCAAAGACCGTTCGCTCTCTCAACATCTGTGACGTAAACGACTCTTAATATCTTTCCCAGTCTCACCACCGGAAGACCTGACCATCACGGATGTGACCACGGAGAAGGTGAACATCACATGGAAGAACGAGATGCTGGTGACGGAGTATTTGGTTACATACGTCCCGACGTCACCAGGCGGCCTGCAGCTCGACTTCAGCGTGCCTGGAGATCGTACGTCTGCTACCGTCTCTGAGCTGGAGCCAGGAATCGAGTATCTCATCAATGTTTATGCCATCCTCAACAACAAGAAGAGTGTTCCTGTCAGTGCCAGAGTAGCCACATGTATGTTCACATGTCCTGGTCAACCTTACACAAATACACACACATGCAATCTCTAGATAAAACTGCTGAAAAGTGTAATTGCACTTCGATTTCTGTCACTGCAGTTATGCCATTCTCATAATTAGGGTACCATCATCTACCCAATAATACTAATACCTATAAGGCAAAAAATCATATTCTTAAGGAGTTCTTTGAGCAAATGAATGAATAGCATGATTGTATGAGACAAAAATCTGAAAAGAAAATGTGTTTCATGTTTTACATTGTCTTTTCTGTTTTCATTTGTTTAAGGATTATATATATATATATTTTTTTTTTGTTATTTTTATTTAATTAATTAATTAGTTGTTAATTATTATTACAAATAAGCATTTCCTATAGTTCTTATTACTAAATATCAAAATAGTCTCATTCTTATATTGACATTACTGTATAGTTCAAATTTCTGTATAATTACTGTATGTTTTGGCATCGTGATAGTATTTTTAAACCTGTCAAGAAAATGCCCTGGTCGTGGTTTACTCTATCATCAAAATAATTATTGAAGAAATTGGGAAATTAGCCAATTTTTTTGACCATTAATATTTTTCACCATTATTATATATATATTTTTGATTATATTTTTGTTTTTAGTCATTAGTTATTTATTATTCAATGTTATTAATTAATTTAATTATTTAGTTCTCATCACTATAATATCTAAATAGTTATATTTTATATTGTCATTATACAAACCCGATTCCAAAAAAGTTGGGACACTGTACAAATTGTGAATAAAAACAGAATGCAATGATGTGGAAGTTTCAAATTTCAATATTTTATTCAGAATACAACATAGATGACATATCAAATGTTTAAACTGAGAAAATGTATGATTTTAAGGGAAAAATAAGTTGATTTTAAATTTCATGGCATCAACACATCTCAAAAAAGTTGGGACAAGGCCATGTTTACCACTGTGTGGCATCCCCTCTTCTTTTTATAACAGTCTGCAAACGTCTGGGGACTGAGGAGACAAGTTGCTCAAGTTTAGGAATAGGAATGTTGCCCCATTCTTGTCTAATACAGTCTTCTTTGTCGCATCTTCCTCTTTATGATGCGCCAAATGTTTTCTATGGGTGAAAGATCTGGACTGCAGGCTGGCCATTTCAGTACCCGGATCCTTCTTCTACGCAGCCATGATGTTGTAATCAGTACAAACGATGCAGACGTATGTGGTCTGGCATTGTCATGTTGGAAAATGCAAGGTCTTCCCTGAAAGAGACGACGTCTGGATGGGAGCATATGGCGTTGTTCTAGAACTTGGATATACCTTTCAGCATTGATGGTGCCTTTCCAGATGTGTAAGCTGCCCATGCCACACGCACTCATGCGTTCCCATCGGGACCATGGTTACATTCGAGATGCAGGCTTCCCCTGAACTGAGCGCTGATAACAACTTGGGTTGTCCGCCGCCAGACTTGCAAATCCTCTTTAGTGTGGATGACATGGCGTCCCAGTTTTCCAAAAAGAACTTCAAATTTTGATTCGTCTGACCACAGAACAGTTTTCCACTTTGCCACAGTCCATTTTAAATGAGCCTTGGCCCAGAGAAAATGCCTGCGCTTCTAGATCAGAGGACTGAGGTTTAGATCGCATGGCTTCTTTTTTGACCTATAGATAAGTTTGGCCTAGCCGGCAACCCTGGCGAATGGCACGGTGCAAGATCCAACACTGTATTCACCGACAATGTTTTCTGGAAGTATTCCTGAGCCCATGTTGTGATCTCCTTCAGGGCATTACAGTAGCATTCCTCATTGAGGGAGCATACAGTGTGATGCAGTGCCGTCTAAGGGCCCGAAAACACGATCATGGGCATCCTTTCTTTCTCGAGTATGGTTTTCCGGCCTTGACCCTTACGCACAGAGATTGTTCCAGATTCTCTGAATCTTTGGATGTTTTATATTATGCACTGTAGATGATGATAACTTCAAACTCTTTGCAATTTTTCTCTGAGAAACTCCTTTCTGATATTGCTCCACTATTTTTCGCTGCAGCATTGGGGGAATTGGTGATCCTCTTCCCATCTTGACTTCTGAGAGACACTGCCACTCTGAGAGGCTCTTTTTATACCCAATCATGTTGCCAATTGACCTAATAAGTTGCAAATTGGTCCTCCAGCTGTTCCTTGTATGTACATTTAACTTTTCCGGCCTCTTATTGCTACCTGTCCCAACTTTTTTGGAATGTGTAGCTCTCATGAAATCCAAAATGAGCCAATATTTGGCATGACATTTCAAAATGTCTCACTTTCAACATTTGATATGTTATCTATATTCTATTGTGAATAAAATATAAGTTTATGAGATTTTTAAATTATTGCATTCCTTTTTTATTCACAATTTGTACAGTGTCCCAACTTTTTTGGAATCGGGTTTGTAATTATACATTTTTAATAATTATACATTTTATATATTTGCATCATGATAGTATTTATTCTACTGCCTTTAGTTTGACAAACGATTTTCAGTAAATAGTCACAGAACATTAGTGTCACTGACAAACAGGAGCTTTCCTAAACAGAAGCTCCCGGTGCACCTCACGTTTTAAAGCTTGTCATTATCACCCGCCCATGACGTCTTGCCCATTTTTATTCAAAGCAATTTAAAAGTTCACATATTATATGCAACATCTAAAACCATCTTGCATGAACTACTAAGCTACACCACTCCATCTTAAGACCTTGTTTATAAACCTATTACATCTGTAATACAGACAATAATTGCATATGCATGTGCAATTTTACATTGCATATGCAAATATGTCTAAACAGCATTAAAAACTAGTCCACAAAACTAGCCACTACACATTTGCACATGTGCTCTCATATTGAGATGTAGACTGTTGCTAATACACTTGAATATTGTGATCCACTGTGCTCTTCCCTGCAGATCTACCGCAGCCCGAGGGCCTGAAGTTTAAATCCATCAGTGATACATCTGTGGAGGTTTTGTGGGACCAGCTGAACGTTCCATTCGACGGCTGGGAGCTCATCTTCCGTAACACGGTTAGTTTCACAGGAGACACTGTTGAAGGCTCGTATCAAGGCACAAAATGAGAGAATTGAGATGCATCTGTAGATTACATACACATCACGTCGCAAAAAAATATGATTTTAAACGGATTTAAAACAAAATATGAATGTGGTTGTCAAAATCAGATTTGATCTCAGCCTATGATAATACATTCTTAATGAGTTTTTGGCTTCTCCAATACAAAAGGGTCAGAATTCTTGGAAAACAAGAACATTTGACCTGAAAGGCAAAACTGCGTAAGTCAGATTCGTCAGGTTTCTTTTCATGTTTTTCATTTGTTTAAAGGGTAAATATGAACCTATCTTTGTTTTTAAAGAATGTTTCTTTTTTTGTAGTTGTTTTTATTTAATTCATTCATTTTCTAATTATTGCTTTATCATAATTATATTGATTTATTTATGTATTCATTTAACCCCTCAGACTTGAAGAATTTGAGTCACAAAATATACTATATTATATTAATAATATACAATATAATTAATACAATAATTCAACTCTTTTTTTTCTTGTTTATTTGTATAACGTGTAAATATGAACCTATCAAGAAAATGGCAAAAAAAAATTATTGAAGACATTTAACATTTATAATTAGAAAATTATGTTTGCATATAGGAAAAAAGCCTATTTGGGTGGTTCATTTTTATTATTACTTTTAGGATATGTTAAGGTATTGTAATTATATTATAGTTTTTTGTTTTATTTAGTTTTTTTATTAATTATTTAGTTTAATAATTATGACCTCATCAGTATTGGATATGTATTTAGTTATTTTGCTCTTCAGACTGTCAAAACACTCCAAGCACTTGAGACAGAAAATACAACAAAATATATTTTTGGTGCCTCACTAGGCATTGGAATTTAGTTCAGTTTCATTAACTTCATAAAAACCATCTTCCCAGGACGTGGAAGCAATTCAGAGCCATATTCACGAAGGGCTATAAAACAAAGTGCAAGGAAAGTGTTGAAATACCCCAGATGCTAACACTTTCATCAGTTTAACAACTGACAGTAAAACTAATAATACAAATGTATCTCTGTACCAGCTGCTCAACTTTTAGGTCAATAGATGTACTGCGGTAAGGTGTTCACACGGCGGTTTATTCCTAAAGCCGGTCCTCGTGCCAGGGTTATACGGTCATGCAGCTTGTTTCAGAGCCATATTTAAAACAGAGTAATGGATCATTTAATCAGCATCAGCGTTCATTAGAATGATGTGAAGGGGCATTTTCTCCATTTGAGTCAGAGCTGCAGGCGGCCATGAGCTCATACGTACACTCATTTAAGAAGCCATTAAAAAAACTATCCTTGAACCATAAAGTCTCCATTAAGACTCACTTTAATGGCGCTCCAGAAATCCCAGATGTTTGAACTTATTGCTCACTTTCAGTGCTGTTTATTCCTGCCACCAGCTTTTAGGAAACTAATAAAATGTAGATGCATGACACATTTTCTCTGTCATATCAAGACTTTCAGTAATGGGGGTATAAATATAGACGCTGATAAATTATTATTGGAGTTTTGTGACTTTTAGTAAATGTCTGTTAGTTTTGAGGTCATCTAGATCAGTGGCGCTCAACCTTTTTTGACTCCAAGGATTTATTTATTTGACTAAATTTCTTCTCAATAAAATATTTCAGAACTTAGCATAGCTACAAAAAAATGCAATGTGAATTCATTATAAGTGTGTCCATGGAGTTTTAAGATTTTAATAATTAAAAAATAGGAGCCGATATTTGAACCGTTAAGATTTTTCATTATTATTTTTTTGTATGTTTAACTTTTCAAACTATAATTTTTGGGTCAGAAATATGAATATATACCAAATATGTATGTATTTATTTATTTATTAGTTGACTATTAATTTATTTTTATTTTATTTATAAAATATCTCTACGTTTTATAAGTTGACTCCGTGTTATTTAAAATTATATTATTATATGTACTATATTTTGTTTATTTATTGTATTTATTATTATATTTTTAAATAACAGTTCGATTGTATTTTAGATATATTAATCTATAAATATTTTAGAACTTGGCATAATTATAAAAATGTATACTCACTCTAAAAGTGCCCATTGAGTTATACATTTGTATTAATTTATATGCCTTTTTCAGTCTAAAAATATTTTTATTATTAGACTACCTCTTATTTTCAGGTTGTTGGGGGCAGTGAATTAATGCAGGAAATATCTAGATTTCTATATCTGGATATCTAAATATCTAGATTATTTGCTTTGGCTTATTTTAATGTATGTTTTATCTTATTTTAAATCATGAAAACTTTGTGAAGAACCAGAAATAGATATTTAGAAAATTATGTTTGCATATAAGAATAGAAGCCTTTTACAGACAATGAAAGTTTTTCATTGTTATGTTTCATTTAATGTTTTATTGTTATTACAGGTCCTCTGGTTCCAAACTACCGATCTATACATTCTCTTAAATACATTACAGGTTTTGCAAAAACAATACATACTAAATAAAGCTAAATGCATGTTTTTCTATCTTCTCAATAACAGAAGGAAGAAAACGGGAAGATCGTGAACAATCTGACACCTACCCAGACCAACTTTGAGCAGCCGGGACTCGGGCCGGGACAGGAGTATGAAGTGACTTTGTCAGTCATAAAGAACAACACCAGAGGACCCGGAACAAGCTCGACTGTAGTAACAAGTAATGCACCTTTCCTCTGGTTTATTGTCTGTGTCGTGATCCAAGTTAAATCGAAGCCGTCCGGTAATTGACTGGAGTGTTTGGCTTAATCTACATCTGCTAAACGTCTCTAAAGTGTCGGAGGTTGAAGGTGAAACTAGCTCAGCAGTAAAGAATGTGAAGGCCTGCTGTTTGGAAAGGCCAAGAAGAATAGGGGCCATCATTTAACCTTATGAAACATCCCTCGTGGGCCGGTAAACAATGCTTTAACAACCCAATTCAGTGCTTAAACGTGAGAAATCTGGACGATCCATGTGTCTGGCTTAACATTTACAGCCTCTGCACACATGAGATCCTTGATAACAACCAATAAGACATTTTTATTTCTAAAGGTCCTTGCTTTCTCACAGTAGTGTATTTCCCCATTTTACTGCCTGTAAACATGCTCAGATTTGGAGATCTCCATCACAAATGTGTGCTTCTCAGTGCATTAACTCTTATTTACCGCATGAAATAATTCTGTAGATATTGACTGACTTGAAAAGACCGAATCAAGTTGATAAGTGGTGTTTGCTAAGTCAAGCATCGCTGTGGTTTTTGCTCAGACTCAAGAGTTATTCATTTCAATAAACCAGTAACTCTAAATATCAACCTGCAGCGTTTGCACATTCACAACACAAGTTTTTCTTCATGGCATTCTAGTGTTTATGAATTTGGAATTTTTCATAATTCTTATACATATACACGCATATATTATAGGTCCAATTTGCTCTTCCTTGCAATTTTGCATTAGGTTCAATTATCTGATTTTAGTCCGAGAAGCTTTTCACAGACAGTAAATATGTGTTCAGATTGGCTTGTGTTCAGATGCCGTTTCAGTTTGCAACTTAACTTGCCCTGCTTAAGGAAAGGAACGTAGTATTTGCAGTGTGGAAACTCATTTTGCATCAGCCTGAGCTCATGTTGTCTAATGACATTAACACAGATGGATGATTAGATTGATTCTATACAGTTTTTTGCCATTTATTTTGCATGCAGTTCCATTGCACCCACTGAAGTACTCTATTTTACATGAAAAAAACAAGAATAGAAAGCTTGTACAATAATAGCTTAACATTGACTGATGAACATTAACTGATGAGCAATATTTTGTGACAAAAAACAAGCTATTTTGACCTTGCAATCACTGCAGAATCAATTATACATCCTCCTATTACCCAAATGAATACTGTGCCATGTATACACTTTATTTAAGGTGAGTAATATTAATGAACTACATGTGCTTACTGTATGGTTAGAGCTTGGCTTACTTGCATGTAATTATGCATAATTTATTGTTATTATAACAGTAAGTACATCTAACGTGTAACAAGGACACCTTAAAATAAAGTGTTAACTGAATATAATTCTCATCATAACCATACATCACCCCTCTTGCTGCAGGAATCGATTTTCCGGGGCAGATTGATGTTGGCGATGTGACAGACCAGTCTGCAGTGATCTCCTGGTCCAGGCCCGTGACTGAGGTGGACGGGTTCAGGGTATCGTACGGGCCGAACACAGACCCGTTAGTCCATCGAGACGTCGATCTCCCGGCCACAGACACGCAGTACAGCCTGGAAGACCTGAAACCAGACACTGAATACAGATTGTCTCTCAGTTCAAAGAGGGGAGACGTGACCAGCGAGCCCATCTTTGAGAGTTTCACCACGGGTATGAAGGCTTACAGACTACATATATAGTTTGCTGAGAGTTTCTCACAAAGATGAACTCAAAGCAGTGTTTTAATGATGCTGTGATGGTTTTCTGTGTGTCTCAGGTCTGGATGCCCCCACTGACCTCAAAGCTGTGGATCAGACTGACAGCAGCATCACACTGGAATGGAAAAACAGCCGCTCATCCATCGACGGATACCGTATCAAATACGGCCCGATCGCAGGAGGAGCTCATGGTGAAGACACGTTCTCTAGAGGAGCTGGAAACACGACACGGGCCACGATTACAGGTAAAACCATGCTACTGTTATTGAGCAGAATGTTAAGAATTGTACTTTGTTTTCTAGTTGCAATACTTGATCTGTATTTTTGTCTTGTTTTTGTTGTTGTTATTTTTTTCTACATTTCTTTTTGAAGTAAAATCTCTTAAAACGAAAACAAAGAAAGCACTCGTTTATCAATAAATTATTAAAATGTTAATGCAGTCTCATTACTGTTTTTCCCGTGACACATTCATAATCATTACTAGTCGACCAGAAAAATCTTTAGTCAAGGGTAGCAATAATATATTTATATCCAGGACATTTCTTTAAAGGGTTAGTTCACCCAAAAATGAAGATTGTCATTAATTAACCACCCTCATGTCGTTCCAAACCCGTAAGAACTTTGTTCATCTTCGGAACACAAATTAAGATATTTTTGATGCATTCCGAGAGCTATTATCGTGATCAACGCACAGAAATGTTGCATGGACATCTGTAAAATAATCCATGTGACATAACCGTAATATTACGAAGCTACGAGAATACTTTTTGTGGGCAAAGAAAACCATAACAACATAATTTATTCAGTAATCGGTGCCGTTTATGTTCAGGATAAAGCGCGCGCATGCTGAATATGAACAATGCTGATTACATTCTGGGGCACTCGGTAGCTCGAAGACGGTAGCTCGGGGAGAAGAATTGCTGAATAAATTATGTATTATGGTTTTCTTAGCGCACAAAAAATACTCTCGTAGCCTCGTAAAATTACGGTTGAACCCCTGATGTCACATGGACTATTTTACCAAAGTCCTTGCTATGTTTCTCTGCATTGATCATGGAAATATCATTGCTCTCTATGGATGTTCAAAGAGCTCTCAGATTCCATCAAAAATATCTTAATTTTTGTTCCGAAGATGAACGAAGGTCTTACGGGTTTGGGACGACATGAGGGTGTGTAATTAATGACAGAATTGTCATTTTGAGGTGAACTATCCCTTTAAGAAGGTGCACTTTGTTTGCTGATGTGCTTGGAATGCATGCAACTACTACTAAAGAAATCCTCTGATTTACATTCTATTAAAAGAAACTCACATAAGAAGTGAAAATATTCACAATAGAGATGTTAAAAATACAGAAATGTTCCCCTCATTCCCTGCTTGAATGTGCATCAGTTTAGTGTTTCATCTGCTGCATTTACGGGTTTTGTGTGCCGTAGGCCTGAAGCCTGGAACGGAGTACGGCATCGGAGTCACAGCTGTTCAGAGCGAAAGAGAGAGTGAGCCAGCGACCACCAACACACTGACCGGTGAGATCAGCTCTCTCTTTATCAGCTACAGACACTAACTGTGCCAAAGTTTGGGATCACTGTGTTTCTTTTCTTGTTGTGGTTGTTCTAATAGAAATTAAGGATTTTATTCAAGGATTTAATACAGTAAATTGATCAAAAATGACAGTAAATCCATTTATAATATTACCAAAGACTATTTGAAATAAATGTTGTTCCTTTTAACTTTCTGTACATACAATTATTTTCAGTATTGATAATAATCAGAAATGTTTCTTGAGCAGCAAATCAGCATATTAGATATGATTCATGACACTGAAGATGTAACTGAAGATGAAAATGAGCTCTGATCATGGAATAAATTACATTTTAATAAATTACATTTTAAAATGTATTAAATTATTATTAAATAAATACTTATTATTCGTAATAATATTTCACTATATGCTTGATCAAATAAATGCATCCTAGGTGAACACTGCACATTTTTTTTAGATATATTAAGATACATTTACTTGACAATCAAAATGACTGGATGATTATATATATATATATATATATATATATATACTGTATATGTATTTATGTATTATAATTGAATAATTTATTTTATTTTCAGTCCATAAGAATCTCTCAAAAATCAGTCTTGTCTTGTGCATCACTCTTTACATAAGTTCATGCTGTTTTTTTCTTATGAAGATGCCTACTAAAAGTTAAACTAAGAGCAATTAACATGAATATAACTGTATTTTGAAGGAGATAATTTACCCAGATATGTCTTTCTAAACCAGTATGACTTTTAAAACTTTTCTCTTCTTTTTTTGGAGCTTGACGACATCTGACTCACATTCATTATATGAAGCACCACAAAAATTCTCCTAAAACCTCATAAAAAAGACAAACAGGTTTGGAGCGACATGAGAGTGAATAGAAGATGACAGACTAGTCTTTATCTCTTCAGTCTTTTTGACTCCATTCTCTTGCATGCCGACGCCATCACAGTTTCCTGGCATGAATGAGTCTTTTGTGCTGTCCTTTTGAACCTCCACCCACACAGATCTAGATCCGCCACGAGACCTGGAAGTGCAAGACTCCACCGAAACCACCCTGGAACTGGTCTGGAAGAGGCCCAGGGCCAAGATCTCCACCTACAGGCTAGCGTTCGTCTCTGCCGATGGCCGACGGGAAGAAGTCGAGCTGCCTGCTACCGCAGCCACCTACACCCTGAGCGGCTTGAGCCCTGGCATGCGCTACACCGTCACCCTCGTGGCAGAACGCGGGCGGAGGAGAAGTGCTCCTGCCACCGTCACCGCCTCCACAGGTGAGCGATTCCTAGTGTAAAGCTGATTTTGTTTGTTTTTGTCCAACATGATAATGTTCTGTTTTCAGGTGTGGACAACAAAGATTGTGTTGTGAAATTGATCATAACTGACTTTTATCTGCATTTTTTCCCCAAATATCTATTTAAAATCATCAGTTTTAGACCTGAAACATACTCTATGCAAGAACGTGAATACAAACACTTCTATATCTGCGTTTGATTTGTTTGGCGTTATGCTCCAATGAATGAAATGCATATTGCAAAATTGCTAAAAAAAACATATTTCATCTGTTTTCTCTACTTGGTTAGCAAATTGTCTGAAATCGGCATGTTTATACAGTACATCTTATGTTTAATGTACTGTAAGAGTGCAGGGTTTTCAGTGTTTCAGCCACTTCCAGTTATTTTAGCTGGACAAAAAACAGTGTATTCGCAGGAAATTGCTTATAGCATTTAAAAATAAGTTGGATAAAAGTATAAAACATAAGGCAACTGTATTGTCATCGCCAATGCAATGCATAAGCACATGTTAAAGCATGTTAAATGAACATGTCCTCACCATCAGGAGTTTGTTTCTTTATCAGAACAGATTTGGAGTAGCATTACATCACTCGCTCACCAACGGATCATCTGCAGTGAATGGGTGCCGTCAGAATGAGAGTCCAATTAGCTGATCACAATAATCCACAGTCCATCAGTTAACATCTTGTGAAGTGAAAAGCTGCGAAATTGTAAAAAAAGGATTCATCATTGCCATGTTTTATCTTCAAATCATTGCTTCTATCTAAAATACGAGTTCTCTATCCATAATATTGGTTTCTCCAGTGAAAAAGGCATCTCATTTGAATCAGGAGACAAATATGCACAGATCAAGCACCATTTACAAGTGGAAACAGTCCAAAATATTTCTAAACAAATATGTTGGTGGATTTTGATGTGAGAGAAAACAGGGGATGTACTTTTTCACTGAAGGAAGCATCATGGATTGTGGTCATTTTGACCAGAGGTGACGATTGAAGTTAAAAATGTCTTGGTGGATTTTTTTCTTACAAACATGTAGCTTTTCACTTCACAAGACACTAACTGATGGACTGGAGTGGTGTCTATTGTGATGTTTTATCAACTGTTTGGACTCTCATTCTGACGGCACCCATTCACTGCAGAGCAAGTGATGTAATGATAAATTATACCAGATCTGTTCTGACGAACAAACAAACTCATCTACATCCTGGATGGCCTGAGGGTGAGGACATTTTCATTTAACATGCTTTAACATGTGCTGACCTGATGGTGAGTACATTTTCAGCAAATGTTTATTATTTTGGGTGAACTATTAGCAGGTTCAACAGATCTGCATATACTTGTAGTGCATTGGCCAAGTATTCACGTCTACGTTTGTGTACTTGAGTAAAGTATGTTTCCGGGCTTAATTTATGACACTGTGTCCAAACCAGCTGCAACACCACAAAGGATGGAAGCTCTTTTATGTAAATCTGAGTTTGTGGAAAGCCCCACCCACAATGCAATCTCAGTGGTCAAAATTCTGTATATAACATCACGTATCTCCCAATTAGCTGTAATTGTGTGGATTTTCATTTTCAGGAAGCTTAATGTGTTGCACCTGGTAAGGGAAGAGTGTGAGGCTTTTTGCTGATAAACCAAGCAAACCATCTAGAAGATGATATTCAATCATAATTGGTCTTGAATGAAGGGATTTGCACGTGTTATCATGTCGTTTCCCAAGTGTCATATGTTTTTGTCTTTTTCTTGTAGCATCTTTTACTTTTTATCTAGCAAACACATTTCCTGAGCTCGGTTCAGCCAAAGGCACCGATGACAATGTCATTAGCTTTGTGTCTCTCGACAACTCCGAGATCCCATTCTCTGGGAGCGGATACGAGGATCCCACTGGCACCTTGACCGTGTCTAATGTCACATCCGAAGGATTTGATCTTGCGTGGGAGTCAAATAAACACACTGGCTATGATAGTTACACTGTAGAACTTAAAGATTTCTCAGGGAAATGGAAGGAGGAGGTTCATCTCCATGGGGAGGTGAACGCCACTAAAATACGTGGCCTAAAGGCTTCCACGGAGTACCAAGTAAGGCTTTATGGAATATCAAATAACCAAAGATCTTCACTACTAGAAGCAGTTGCAGTTACAGGTATACACTTTCTTTTGGGTTTCAAGTCATCTGTTAGCGCCATTACAACTTTAAGAAATGCAAAAAATTTTTTTTTTGTGAAACTCATAGGTTTAAGAATGGAATGACACACATTTTGCATGACATACAACTGCTCCCATTTGCCATATGGTAGAGCACAAAGACGTGCATGATGATGCAACAGGATATGGATGTGGATTTGGGCTGGGTGATACAACAAAAAAATATTTTGTATACTTTTATACTTTTCAGATTTTTACGGTACACAATATTTTTGTACAATATTTAAATGTAACTATTTATTTAGTTTTTCAATAAGAGGAGCCATCATTTTAACAATTATTGTATCAAATTCAAGTTGTTTAATGCAAGAGATATTGTTTATTCATTTATTTTTAATAAATGAATACAAGGAAGAATGGCATTTATTTCCAAATTATGCATTTTAATTTAAATGCACTAATAGACAAATATTGAGGAACTTCCATGACTTCCCTGAGACAAATATTGATTGATTGAAAATATTTAAAGAAATGTTACATTTTTAACCAAACATTTTAATGCCTAAAAATAACACAAATATGTGACCCTGGACCACAAAAGTGTCATCATAAGTGTCAATTTTTCGAAATTGAGATTTCTACATCATCTGAGAGCTGAATACATAAGCTTTCCAATGATGTATGGTTTGTAAGGACCGGACAATATTTGGCTGAGATACAACTATATGGAATCTGAGGGTGCAAAAAATCTAAATACTGAGAAATGTCAGGAACATGATCTTTAAAGATTGTAAAGTTCCAATGCATTTTAATCATTTAGGTTTTGATATGTTTTTTAGGGTTCACTAAATATCATTGCTTGATCTTATACTTGCGTGATTTTTTAAAATTATTATTGGTTTTTTTTTTATTTTTCTATTTACTAGCCCTTAAACTGGTTTTGTGGTCGGGTACATGCTGTATAAAAATGCCATGCAGAGGCGTCCTTGACTTCCATAAGTCAGATATTGGTTAAGGCATTGAATTTTAATGTTGCTTTTACTAATGAGATTTTTTTCTTTTTTTTTCTCAGTATTTTACATTTTTGCTTAATGTGAATACATTGTGAATATTTACCATATCACCCAGTCCAGTGCATAGCTGCTCATTGGCTCAGACAAGGAAATCCACGATCCACAGGATTTTACAGTGGTTAAAAATGATTAATCCTCATAACAAACTAAACTATTTGGTAAAAAATGCATGAAAGGCTGATGAGCACAGAATATTGTTTGTGACTTGTTCAAACTTTTAAAATCGACTTCATGCATGTCCTTTCCTCAAAACATCTCGAGGTCTGCATGGATTATCCATCAGCCTGAAGCATCCCATGTACTTCCACTCTACTGGACTACTTGGACACTTCAGCAATTAATGGCTCATGGTCATTAATGTCAGATGTTTCCAGATACATGCATGTAGATTGAAATAAGCGGTAACATCATTTGCATGTGAACTGAGTTATATTGCATGTAGTGTAACTCAAACCTCAGCTTACAT
The DNA here is from genome assembly GCA_027422405.1 of Ptychobarbus kaznakovi. Lineage (NCBI taxonomy): Eukaryota > Metazoa > Chordata > Actinopteri > Cypriniformes > Cyprinidae > Ptychobarbus > Ptychobarbus kaznakovi. The sequence continues at coordinate 8,822,227 of CM049797.1, forward strand.
CGAGAAACTGAGGGGTGAATTCACAAAGAAATATTTATTTAAATACTCACTTCACAGTGCCATTGCTATGCATTTCGTTTATTCCTTAAAATCATATCACAATGCATAAACTTTTATTGGTCTTGAGATTGACTTAATTTGCTTTTTTTTCTCTCTTTGAATTTTGGCGAGCAATATGACAAATGCCAGTGTTATTTTAATATCAAGAGAGATACTATTAGCCTAGTTTTGACTTTATATTTTAAAATAGTTTTTATTTTTGTGTTGTTGAAATTTTTGGTGTATTTTTTTATTTTATTTCAAGTAACATATATTTATTTATTTTTTAATGGTTTTGGTTTTAGTAATAACTCTGACATACATGATGAAATATACATGTTAAAGTGGTGTTTAGTGAATTCGCCCCTCATGGCACTTCAATTAGAATACGATTAACCATCATAATATGTAAAAACAAATATAAAATGTACTTTTGATATTTCAAAATAAATTAATTTTGCAGTAATTTATCATGCAAATCAGAAAACCACTTCCCAGGATAAACAGGAGATTAATAGATTAAAATATAGGCCTATATAGTCATGTTTTAACAGTGCAGTTAGTTAATGATTAATTAACCTCTTGTTTTTACAGGTAAATCTCATATTGCTCATTTTGTCTTGTCTTTAATCTCTGACCTTAAACACACTGAATACTTTCCTCTATAGCACCAAAGTCTACCTCTCCTGATGTTGTTGCATTGACCTTCAAAAGTGTGTCAACAACGCTACCAAGCCTCCATACGGAGGTTCAGCCATCACTCGCTACCTCCACTCTTTTAACAGAGGATTTTAAAGCTGAAGCCTCAGGTGATGAACTCGAGGGCCCGAATCAAGGGCCTCCGGGTGACCTAAACGTCACTGATGTGAGCAGGAATAGGTTAAGGCTGTCTTGGTTGGCTCCTGATGGAGCCTTCGATAGCTTCATCGTTGAGTTGAACTCAACATCAAATAAGTCCAAAGACAGTGTTATTGAAGTGTCTGGAGAAGCCAGGCAGGTCCATGTAGATGGACTGAACCCTGACACGCTTTATGAGATTACGTTGTATGGGATGAAGGAGGGCGAGAAATCCCAACCAGTCAATGTTCACATCAAGACAGGTACATGGACATGAGCTTCAGAAACCACAGTCATCCGTCATCCGCCGTAACTCCAATATTCATAATAATACAAATGGCATTCTTTTATTCATTCATTCAAAGTCATTCTTAAAAAGTAAAAGCTATCCCATCATCTTGGGAGCAATTCTGCAGGCGTAAGACGGTTGGTGGAAAAAGTGTTTTTACACCACAGTGTTTAATGCATACCCAAGTCCTTTTGACGTCACAGTTCGGTTTATTTGGTTAGTCTAAATGACTTTTGGGCACACACCAAGAAACCACACCTAGTTTGCTTGAAAAATGGTTGTGGGCTTTGGTTTCTGTGGACTGCCATGACTATAACGAAAGCAGTCCAGGAAAACTGAAACGCTGTTGATAATTCTAGCTTGTCTGCTGTTGTGTCACGAGTGTCATTTTATGCATGTTAAATATTTAGATGAATTCTAGCATTAAAAATGTTGGGGACATATATAATATATATATATATATATATATATGCTTTTATTTAACTGGGACACATTAAATAAGTCTTATTTCAGATATACTGTTATAGTTATATACATTGATATACTCTTAATAGTTTTGTGATTGTCATTTTGAATTTAGATTTTATTTGTATATTTTGTTTTAATTTTTTATGTTTTGTTCAGTTTTTAGTTATTTTAGTTAATATACTCAGTTATTTAGTACTTCAACTTAAACTGAACAAAAGTGATAAATGTTTTAAAAATATTTTTAATGTTGTTATATTTTAAATAATGAAAATGGAATAATGATATTTTATTTTTTAAATATATATTTTTTTATTCATAATTAAAACAGTTTTTTTTTTGTCTTAGTTAACTATAATAACCCTAAAAAGGTTACAAAATATTTATATTTCAAATAAATGAATTTTTTGATATTTAAATTAATCAAAGAATTTTGAAAAGAAGTATCATGGTTTCCAAAAATTATCAGAAATATTTCTTGAGCATAGAATCAGCATATTAGAATGATTTCTGAGTAACGATGCTGAAAATTCAGCTTTGATCACAGGAATAATTTACTTTTTAAAATAAATTACAATAGAGAGCAGTTCTTTTAAATTATAATATTTCATAGTATTACTGCTTTTACTGTATTTTTGATCAAATAAATGTATCCTTAATGAGCAGAAGAGACTCATTTTAAAACATTTAAAAAATCTTACCGACCCCAAATTTTTGAACTGTAGTGTATATTAAACATCCAATATTGTTCAAATTTCACTTCCTCCTCATATATAACTCATATTCACTTAACGTTTTAGTTATTACCCGAGATGTGATCTCAGTACCTCTAATGCCGCAAAACACTTGCAGAATTGTTTCTGAACTTTTCACGAGAAGCCTCCCCTTGGGATTATAGCACGATACAATTAATATAATATTTTATCTGATCATTCCGAATGATTATTTCTCAACATGAATGAACACCGTCTCTCTGTGCCTTTATCCATATCATTTCATTCCATCTGTTAACTGTTTTATCTGTCATTACGTTAAGCCAGTGGCACTGGCAAGCTCAGCTCATTTCATTATGCAAATGTAATTAATTTCAGTGACAATAACTCATGTCTGATTTCTTTGTCCGTCAGAGGAGCAGAGGCCGCAGATTGGCAGTCTGAGTGTGTCTGATGTATCTTGGGATAGCTTCAATGTGTCCTGGACCATTGAGGATGGCTCTGCCTTTGACAGTTTTTTGATTGAAGTGGCAAATGCAGCAGGTCCAGAAAAACAGAACCTTTCGGTTTCTGGTGATGCACGTAGTCTATGGATGTCTGGGCTCAGTCCCGACACGTCCTATATAATTACATTATACAGAGTGCATCAGGGCTCGATCCTGGGCTCGATCTACACTCAAGCAGCTACAGGTACCCATGCTTGCTTGGATATCCCTGCTGAAAAAGAGGTGCACTTTAGCAGACTTTTAAAACAGTGCATATATATATATATATATATATATATATAAATAAACACTTATTAACAGCGTCCCTATATTTCATTAATTATCATAAATATTATACTAATATTTCATATGATACACTAACTGAATATATATGTTTCATGGTATTTGCATGGTGCAAAATTTTACAAATAGGCCTATACTTTATTAATATAATGCTTCAATATGAATAATATATTTTATATTGTTTTACATATTAAATATTCTCTTAAACTTAAGATGCTCTTTATTTTATTAATTATTATATGGTTATTGTATTACTATAATACTTCATATGAATAATGTTACATACATTTTACAATGTATTGTTATATATATATATATATATATATATATAATATATATATATATATGTATGCTTTTAATTTGACCCTTAGTAAAATAATTTATCATAAATACATTAATATTATATTATCTTCAAGTATGTTTTATATATATATATATATATATATATTATATATATACTGTATGTATGTGATTTTAAGCTTTGGCACACACTACAAGTGCACATTTAGTGCAATTAAGTGCACTTCTTTTTCACAAATGATGGGACATTCGTTGTCTATCATGCCTTTTTTCTTTCATATTTCTTTCTTTCCAACCTTTTTTTCTAGTTGGGAGCTGTGGTGTCAAGCAGGTGCTTCTGTGCTTTAACGTTTCCTTTTATTTTTTCACGAAACCTAAACATCTTTGTTGCATGGGGCCGTTGAGAATGATGAACGAACACTTAATGGTGTCCATCATAATTTGTTGATTGTGAAATGACTTTTTAACAAAGCTAACTGATTGTCTACTGTTCCAGCCACTGTGTCGGTCTGTCCTCAAAGTTGATTGTGTTGGGGCACAGCAAATGTTGTGTTTCCATTCATTTCCTTCCACTGAAATTAAAGCTTTGTGTTGAACAGTAATCACGGTCCACCATTACCCTATCATCCATTTCATCCATCTGCCCAAATGCATGGCACCAGTACCCATCTCACACATTTACCGCATTGTGGTGAGTTTTGATGAGCTGCAGTGATTGCAACATGTTTAATCCTCTTACATATAATTTAATTTACTTTATTGTGATTCATCATCTACTTGCATCATTTCAAACACCTTTGATTTAATATAGAAGCAATATGAATTGAATTAGTCAGGTCCATTTTAATTTTTGTTGTTTATTGAGCACTTTCAGGTCTTCAAAACTTTTTTGTCACTCAAAACCTTTGACCTAAAATATTTTATAAAATATATTTTATAAATTGATTTCAATAATTTAGCAACATTTTTGCATGTTCACGGGTCTCTGATGCTGGAAAATTGTCATATGATATGCAGGTAAATGATTGAATATAAATAATTTTCAATAAAATAAATACTAAAAAATGTTGTATTGAAAATGTTTAAATTAGATTTTTTTTATTTTTTTTTATTTTACAATTATTAATTTTAATTAAATTTTAAAAAAATTACAAAACTTTTAAGGACAAAAACCTTTTTAATAAAAAAAAATAAAAAATCCAATTAAAATATAATTTTAACTAAAAATAAAAAAACATTTTATTAAACATTATTCAGATATTATTAGCTTCGTTCTTAAAACTTTTCTTATTTAGAAAAACTTTCAAAGAAATAATACAAAAATTGTAATTTATTGGCTTTTAATCCTCTGTTGATTGCTAATCTTTAACACTATAACTAATTATTATTGTTTGGATTGGGAATAATGCAAGATTGGCATGGGAATAATTCAGAATAGAAACCAGTCTTAATGCATCTTTTGTGTGAATTGCTTCAAATGCACTAACACAGCATTCTTGTTAACCTGTTTTGACACTACAGTGAACAAAAACAAAAATACTAAGAACATCAGAATTCATAAATAAAACATACATTATTTTGTTTTCCTATCTTTTTTTATATTTGCTCTGCTTTTATTTTCTGCCCAACTTTCATGTTTTCTTAGTGAGGCCTGTTTGATCTGCAGTGTGTAAGCAAAGCATCTATATAATATGCAGAAAATTAAGTGATTTCTATGTTACTATACTAAGTGTTTGTTAATATCCAACAAATTATAATTTTTTAAATGCCTTATGTATTAATTATATTTATTACAAAAGTTATCACGAAACCTAATTTACATAAGAACATCTCAGGTTACGTATGTAACCATGGTCCCCCAAGAGGGGTCGCTATGGGGAACGCCGTCAGCATGACCCGTGTCTGAAGCATACATACAAGAACACAATCTGTTGGCCGGCGACAGCCTATGACGTCACTACTGGCGCGACCACAGTATAAAGGGCGCCGGGAGAATATATCATCAACTTCTTCATCTGAAGCTTGCGTCCGAAGCATGGCACACAGCCTAGGGGACGCAGTGTCGGGGAACCATGGTTACATACGTAACCTGAGACGTTCCCCTTCATGGGAACTTCGAACTGCGTCCCCTAGGGGTCGCTACGGGGAACGATATGCCCGCACCACCAAGCTGAATGGAAACTAAGCCAACTCCACCAGGCTAAGGGAGTTGTCCCTGGGACGGTTGGTGGCTGTCAGTGACATTATCCCCTTCGGCCAAAGACCTGAACTGCATACCCTAAAACTTTACCTGTTAGGTGCCGGGACTACCAGATCCAGGGTAGAGCTCAGAATCAGAAAAAGATTCCTATAAGGGAATATGGCCAAGCGCCTAGTGGTAGTAACTAGGTCCTGGCCGGTCACCCAGGGGCTACCACTTGCTCTGCATGAGCTGAGGGAACGGTCTCAACAGACCCTTTGGTAGCGCCACACTGTTCAAACCCAAAATATTGGGACAAAAAGGTAGAGTGGGGCCCAAGGCTTAAACCAGGGCCTGACCAACTCAAAGAAAGGGCGCGAAGCTACAGCGCGTAACCCTACCGTACAGGTTTTTAGAAAGAATGCAGAGCACTTGATGTGCGATCTTACCACTGCGTGGATTTTAGAAAGTGCACAGAGCCTTAGTGTATGCACTTACCATAACATGGATTTGACAACATTCTATGACAGCTCTGGAGAGCGGAGAACTACTCATTCCTCAGAATGAGAGGGAACTCAGACGCCCCGGAAGGGAGCGGCATGCTCATAGGTGCCCCTCTAAGGTGAGGGAAGCAATGCTAGCTCTACCAACAATGCTCAGATGGGAGCGGCATGCTCATAGGTGACCCTCTAAGGTGAGGGGAGAAATGCTAGCTCTACCAACAAGGAGAGCAACCTAATAAGGAGGCATGAAGATGCCTAACAATCTGAGGCTGCTGAATGACAGCTCTGGAGAGCGGAGAACTCATTCCTCAGAATGAGAGGGAACTCAGACGCTCAGAAGGGAGTGGCATGCTAATAGGTGACCCTCTATGGTGAGGGGAGCAATGCTAGCTCTACCAACAAGGAGAGCAACCTAATAGGGAGGCATGAAGATGCCTAACAATCTGAGGCTGCTGAATGACAGCTCTGGAGAGCGGAGAACTCAACTCTCAGCATGAGAGGGAACTCTGACGCTCAGAAGGGAGCGACATGCTTATAGGTGACCCTCTAAGGTTAGGGTAGCAATGTTAGCTCTATCAGATGCTCAGAAGGGAGCGGCATGCTCATAGGTGACCCTCTCAGTTGAGAGGAGCAATGCTAGCTCGAACACCAAGGAGAGCGACCTATCACAGAGTTCTGGGGAGCGGAGAACTCATTCCTCAGAATGAGAGGGAACTCAGACGCTCAGAAGGGAGCGGCATGCTCATAGGTGACACTCTAAGGTGAGGGGAGCAATGCTAACTCTACTAACAAGAGAGCAACCTAACAGGGAGGTGTGAAGAGGCCTAACAACCTGAGGCTGCTGAATGACAGCTCTGGAGTGTGGAGAACTTAACTCAGATCCTCAGAAGGGAGCGGCATGCTCATAGGTGACCCTCTAAGGTGAGGGGAGCAATGCTAGCTCTACCAACAACGCTCAGACGGGAGCAGCATGCTCATAGGTGACCCTCTAAGGTGAAGGTAGCAATGTTAGCTCTATTGACAAGGAGCTCTGGAGAGCAGAGTACTCATTCCTCAGAATGAGAGGAAACTTAGACACCCAGAAGGGAGTGGCATGCTCATAGGTGACCCTCTATGGTGAGGGGAACAGTGCTAGCTCTACCAACAAGGAGCTCTGAAGAGCGGAGAACTCATTCCTCAGAATGAGAGGGAACTCAAATGCTCAGAGGGGAGCGGCATGCTCACAGGTGACCCTCTATGGTGAGGGGAGCAATGCTAGCTCTACCAACAAGGAGAGCAATCTAACAGGGAGGCATGAAGAGGCCTTACAATCTGAGGCTGCTGAATGACAGCTCTGGAGAGCGGAGAAATCAACTCTCAGTATGAGAGGGAACTCAGACACTCAGAAGGGAGCGGCATGCTTATAGGTGACCCTCTAAGGTGAGGGGAGCAATGCTAGCTCTATCAGATGCTCAGAAGGGAGCGGCATGCCCATAGGTGACCCTCTCAGTTGAGGGGAGCAATGTTAGCTCGACCACCAAGGAGAGCGATCTATCACAGAGTTCTGGGGAGTGGAGAACACATCCCTCAGAATGAGAGGGAACTCAGATGCTCAGAAGGGAGCGGCATGCTCATAGGTGACACTCTAATGTAAGGGGAGCAATGCTAACTCTACTAACAAGGAGAGCAACCTAACAGGGAGGTGTGAAGAGGCCTAACAACCTTAGGCTGCTGAATGACAGCTCTGGAGTGTGGAGAACTTAAATCAGATGCTCAGAAGGGAGCGGCATGCTCATAGGTGACCCTCTAAGGTGAGGGGAGCAATGCTAGCTCTACCAACAAGGAGCTCTGAAGAGCAGAGAACTCATTCCTCAGAATGAGAGGGAACTCAAATGCTCAGAGGGGAGCGGCATGCTCACAGGTGACCCTCTATGGTGAGGGGAGCAATGCTAGCTCGACCAACAAGGAGAGCGACCTATCATAGAGCTCTGGGGAGCGGAGAACTCATTCCTCAGAATGAGAGAGAACTCCGATGCTCAGAAGGGAACGGCATGCTCATAGGTGACCCTCTAAGGTGAGGGGAGTAATGCTAGCTCTACCAACAACGCTCAGAAGGGAGCAGCATGCTCATAGGTGACACTCTAAGGCGAGGGGAGCAATGCTAGCTCTACCAACAAGGAGAACAACCTAACAGGGAGGCATGAATAGGCCTAACAACCTGAGGCTGCTGAATGACAGCTCTGGAGAGTGGAAAACTCAACTCTAGAAATGGATCATATCAATGTATCGTATCAACTCTAGCCTTTAGAAATGGATCGTACTCATCCATTGGTTCCTGTGCATGAGATCAGTCCCGGAGCGAAGTCCGAAGTGTCAGGTCCGGACCGTCAGTAAGGTAGTTTCTAGGAAACATAGAACTTAACCTAAAACATCATAAGTCCAGTATAGATACTTCAAGGTTAAGCGCAGGAAGTTTCCACCTTACCCTGGTCAGGTGGAGTTGATGGTGGTTGCAGGGGAATTAGAGAGGGGAAGATGAGGGCAGATGACAGACCCCCCGAGGGAAGGGAGTAGATGTTCAAGTCTTACTCTGGTCCGGACGAGAGTTTTGTTTAGAACACTTCGTCTGTAACACCTACCTCAGGTCTTGCCTCTCTTTGACCGGTACCTACCTCTAGCCCTACCCACAGGCGGGGGAGGGGCACGAATCACGACACTAGCCTTCTGTGCCCATCTCTTATCCCAAGACCGAGATGGGCTAGGACCACTGCGTTGTTTGGGCTCAGACCTGGACTTTATTGGAAACCCTTATCCAGGTCTTTCAGCAGATCAGCCTGGTATGCCTGAAGCACGGCCATAGTGTGCAACGAAGTGACGGTCTGACCTGCTGCTGCATATGCCCTGACATTTAAGCGAGATTGAGGGGCTTAGATGGCAAGGAGGGAGCCTTGAGAGAGGATGTCTCGCCCACAGAGAGATAGCTGGCTATAGTCTCTTCCACAGGGGGCATCCTCTCATAGCCATTTTCACGCATCCCCTCAATGTCAGCATAACTAGTATGCTGAAACCTATGAATGTGAGAAAAAATATTTTTCCACTCCTTCTCAACCTCTGCATGGAGATCAGGAAGAAAAGGAAGGCTCACTCGAGCTGGGGGTTTATGGCCAGAAATATTTTTGACATGCCATAACCTCCAATAACTTGTCATACGCAGGGCAGGAGCATTGAGAGATAGCATCTTCACAATCCAGCAGCTCGCCCTCGTTGTCGGCCGACGCGCACGAAAGGAAAGCTCCCTCTCTAACTCACCGGCCAGATCCAACTGCGAACCCCATGATTTCATTCTCCTCTGTGCCTCGGCAGTGGTGGGTCCCGAATCGCAGGAAGCAGACGGCGGCCCCTCTTTCCTCGAAAAGAGGGACAGACTGGAGCGGAGCTTTTTCATAGAAAATGTTTCCCCCTCGAGGACATCACGTGCGTGCTCCTCGCCCAAACAAAAAACACACAGATTGTGTGTGTTCATTGGGTGTCAAATAGCGAGGACACGGATCCACACACTTCTTAAACGCCTTACTAGTGCTCGCCATGATAATAGATAGAAAACTGTACTCTTACCAGAATGCATGCTCCAAACAAAGCAGTCAGTGAAGACGAAAGAAGTGGATGATGTATTCTTCCGGCACCCTTTATACTGTGATCGCGCCATTAGTGACGTCATAGGCTGTCGCCGGCCAACAGTTTGTGTTTTTGTATGTATGCTTCAGACACGGGTCATGCTGACGGCGTTCCCCATAGCGACCCCTAGGGGACGCAGTTCAAAGTTCCCATGAAGGGGAAAGGATGTTATGCTTGCATGCAAAAATAAATATGCGCCGTTTGCATGCTGCAGACACGAGGTATGGAAAACAGACCCAGTCCGGCAAGCACACTTTAAGTGTTTTATAAAACTTAATCTATAATGCTAGTCAGTATTCATAGCAGTACTTACCGGAGAAAAGCTAATATTTCCTGTAACTAATCTGTCATTAATTTCTCAGTTAAACAGAAATAATCCATGCAAATTATGCATATTTTACAGGAAGTGCAACTGCGCTATTCCAATAACCGTTTCTCCCTTTAGATAGCGCTCCAGTGGTTGGCAATCTGTATGTTTCTAATATTACATCAGAGAGCTTCTCTGTTTCATGGAATGACACGAGAGGAGATATTGAGAGGTTTATCCTGGAGATTATAGACTCTAGCTGGCAGCGGGAGCCAGCCGAATATAATCTGTCACAAAGCACACAGTCGTATGAAATCACTGGGCTATGGCCGACTACTGACTATATAGCTTACCTCACTGGAGTCGTGAAGGGAAGGAGAACAGACTCCGTCAGTGCTGTCGCCTCCACAGGTAACTGCAATTATCTCGTTTCTTTGCTGTTTCCCCCGTTTGTTTATATTGGGCATGATAAATCAGGCCTTAAAGGAGTAGTTCAATCAAAAGATCACATTTACTCATGTCATTCCAAATCTGTATGTTTTTCCCTTCTTCAAATGCAGCAAATCTCTAAAATCGGTCCATATAACTCAAGCTCTATAGGCCTAGTTCTTACTGCTGAAGTCATATGATAGTTCTGTGTGAGAGACATGCAAAATTGAAGATGTAAATCACTGAAACGTTTACCTTCTGCTTGTGCACATTGAAATCTCATGCCTCAAGATGTTGCATCAGGTTCGACTTCGACGTACACAACAGTGACTAAATTAAGTATATTACTCACACAAAGACCCAGCTAGCTAACAGAGAATATTCTCATAACGTTCTGGCGTGGTTCTCTTTAAGTAATGTTAGTAGAATATTTATTCAAAGTTATCTGGTCCTTAATAATGTTCTCAAAACATTAGCACAAAAACAATTTATACATCATTCACATTTAAACTTTTTGCTTGGATTTTCATCAGTTTTTTTAAGTGTTACTTCTGGTTTTAGAACAGTCAGAAAAAATATCATTCCCATAATGTTTGCAAATTGATCAAATGGAATGTTCCCTTAACATTCACAATACCAAGAAAAACGTTTCAACATTTAAAACACTGGATGTTTTGAATATTAAGAGAACATTCAGAAATAACGTTTTCATAACGTTAATAGAACGTTCATTCAAAGTTATCTGGTCTTTAATAATGTTCTCAAAATATTTGCACAAAAACTTTATACGTTCATGTTTTTAAAATAATTTTGGTTGGATGTTCATCTAATACTTTTAAATGTAACTTGTTTCAGAACATTCAGAGAACATTCAAGCATGTCTGCATTCAAGAATGTTCGCATAACCAAGAAATACTTTTAAAGCATTTAAAAAATTGACATTTTCATAATTTTTGGGAACATTAGTAGAACGTTCTTAGAATATATTTTGAACATTCACAATGTTCAAAACATCCAGTTTTTTTTACATTCCATTTTATCATTTTGCAAACATTATGGTAACGTTACCGTTGAATGTTCTCTTATTGTTCTGAAACAAGTAACATTGATTGATTGATTGATTGATTGATTGAATGTTACTGGAAGAACGTTTGTTTGAAAGAATCTGGATTAGCCAAAATTCTGAACGTTCCCTGTTAGTTGGGTGACATGAGGTTGAGTGAATGGTTTTTGGGTGAACTATTGCTTTAACCAAGGCTGTCTGTCAGTTAGGCACCAAGCTAGCATGGACAGAACGAAAGAGAAAGAGACACTAAACGAATCGTCATGGCTGGCTTTTTCCCCCTGTAGCGGCCGAGCCTGACTTGTCTGGGCTAGTTGTTTCAAACATTACCTCAGACACAGTGTCACTCTCCTGGCGGACGGGAGAGAAGGCATTTGATAATTTTATAGTCGAGGTGAGAGAGTCTGCTTTACCCACGCAGGCGACGGGGCGCACCTTGCCTGCAGGTGTTCTCTCCACGGTGCTGACCGGCCTCAGAGGAGACACGCAATATCAGATCAAGCTGTACGCCACCTTTGGTGGCACAAACACAGCTGCCCTGACAACTGTAGTGACCACAGGTACAGCAGCGCATGCTTTGAGTTCATAATGAGTTGTCCAAAAAGCTGCATGCTTGCCTGAGAATAAGGAGTGTTTTTGGTTGTTTGTCATGTGGCATGTTATTGATTTGCATAGGACTAGTGTAAATAGGATTGGATAGATTTGCTTCCCAACCATGTGTTTGCACAAGATTAGTCTGTTAGTCTTTTGAATAGTAACCAGTTTGTGTGTGTCTGTGTATAATTTTGTGTGTGTGTGCTTTTATCATTTTCACTGGTTTACTAGTTGCATTAAAGCAAACAACCATTAAAGCCATTAGACATTAAAGCGAATAACCCAGAATATTCCTGCTGTATTAAACCTCCAGTTTTCACTTGTTTCATCTGTCGTTAAGTTTCGTAACAATACCCAATACTCTTTTTCATTCATCCAGAGCCGAAGCCTAAATTGGGCTCCCATTGTGGTGTCTGAAAGACGGCCGAATAGCTTGACTCTGTCCTGGAGCACACTGTCAGGCCACTTCGATGGCTTTGCTGCTCGTGTCACTGACCGTGAGCAGCTGTATGATGTTGTAGAGCTCAGGCTGTCAGGCGCAGAGAGGAATGTTACCGTCTCGGGTCTTATGGACTCTACGGTATATGACATAGTGTTTTATGGTCTGTCTCATGGCCGTCAAACTCCAGCAGTTTACTTCAATACCAGTACAGGTACTGTGCAAGTTTTTCATGCTTCTATCACAACAAATCAGAACTAACCATTTTTGCATCCGGTTAGAACTAGTTGCAAGCGAATTTCTGAAAATGCCTGTGACTTAATATATTTATTTATTTATTATACTTACATACTTATATACTTATACTTATTATACATACTTGCATGCATGTAATAATTTACATATTGTGTGTCACATCCAAAATAAGAGTTTTTGTTTCCGTAATATATGTGTGTGTGTGTACTGTGTATATTTATTTAGAATATATAAATACACATACATTCATGTATATATTTTTGAAAAATATTTTACATTTATATATTAAATATATTAAATATATTTATATATTATATAAATTATATGTATATAAATATATACATGTAACTACAGGTACATATTTTCAAAATATATGCTATTTGTGTGTGTTTTCATATATACATACCAAATATGTGGCCCTGGACCACAAAACCATAATGGTACATTTTTAGACATTAAGAAAGCTGAATAAATAAGCTTTCCATTGATGTATTTGTTAGGATTGGACAATATTTGGCCGAGATACAACTATTTTAAAATCTGCAATCTGAGGGTGCAAAAAAATCTAAATATTGAGAAAATCGCCTTTAAAGTTGTCCAAATGAAGTTCTTAGCTATGCATATTACTAATAAAAAATTAAGTTTCGATATATTTACAGTAGGAAATTAACTAAATATATTCATGGAACATGATCTTTACTTAATATCCTAATGATTTTTGGCATAAAAGAAATATCTATAATTTTGACCCATACAATGTATTTTTGGCTATTGCTGCTAATATACCCCAGCGGCTTAAGACTGGCTTTGTGGTCCAGGGTCACATATACACAGCACACACACATATATTATGTAAACAAAAACGTTTATTTTGGATATATATACTTTTTTATTTTACTTATTGGTTTGTGATAATTTGTCACATTGGTCTTGGTGTAAATAGACCTTTAAAAGCTATTTTATTCCTTATAGTTTTGCATTATATTCAGTGACCTGAGATTTTAGTTTCAGGTGCTTTCGTAAACAATATATCTTACAAATGGCTTGTGTTCAGATGCAGTTTCAGTTTGCCCTGCTTAAGGAAAGGAACGTAGTATTTGCCGTGTGGAAACTCATTTTTGCATCAGCCTGAGCTCATGTTGTCTAATGACATTAACATTGCACCCACTGAATGCTCTGTTATTTTACATGGAGAAACCAAGAATGGAAAGCTCAAACAATCATTGCTTAATACTGACAAACTGATGAGCAACATTTGACAAATAACAAGCTATTTTGACCTTGCAATCACTGCAGAATCAATTATACATCCTCACCCTGTATTGTCCCCTCTTATAACACTGCAACCACGGGACCCAAATGAATGCTGTTCCACGTAACCCAGCATCATTACCTAGAGTGGAAAAGCTCATGGTTTCGGATATAACCCCGTACGGATTTCGGGTGTCCTGGGCGGTAGATTCCCCTGAGGGCTTCAGGCATTTTCAGGTAAAGGTGTCGGACTCTGGCCAGCTGCTGGAGCCGCAAGAGTTCGTAGTGCCGGGGAACCAGACCATACTGGATGTTTTGGGCCTGATCACTGGCATTGGCTATGAGGTCAGTGTGACCGGGGTGTCAGGGAATGGGTTACAGTCTCGTCCAATCATCACAGTGGCTGTTACAGGTACCGCTCTCTTCTTTTCAACTGCACATCACTCCTTCACATTAAACCTTTCTCTGCCCAAGCTTGATAGTTTTTATTTTTTGTTGAATAGCGAAATGTTTTAATATGTAACAAATATTTGACAGCTATTGCAATTTTTTCAGGGGTTGTATGCACAAGACATGTTCAAGAGTGTGATAGTTTCTCTATGTTAATATTTTGTAGAGACACCATGACAAAAACCTGACAAATTTTACCGTTTCTACAGTAAACACTCAGTATGCTCGAGATACTTGTCTTGCCCCAGCTGCTGCTTCTGATTGGTCACCCATTTTAAAATCACAATTTTATTTGCTACAAATGAAATCTTTTAAATGTTGTTGTTTAAACAGTACTGATGGAAACAGTGATATTGTGTGGTCTGCTTATGTTTCCATAGTGATTTTTTAAGAAGTTTATATTTGGAAACAAATTTTGCTGTTGTCAGTCTTTTCTACACAATCAACATTCAATGCACAAAAGATACTTAATGTTTTTACTTATCGTCTTTTTTATTATATATTTATTTTAACGGTTTTCCAGAAAAATCAGTGTAAAAAATCAGGAACCAATATGCATCTTTAAAAAGAGAGAGATAGAGAGAAAGATACTACTTAATGTATATTTTAGAATATTAGCTCTTGTGTAGAGAAGACACTGCTCTTTCTGGAAAACCATAAATAAATAAAAAAGATAAAAAATTAATTAAGTAGTATCTTTTGCGCAGTGAATGTTGATACTTAAAAAAATCTCCAGTACAGTAAGGCATAATAGTTTAAAGTCTTAAAGTGCCCCTATTATGGGTAATGACCGGTTCATATTTCACTTTTGGGAGTCTCCA
Source organism: Ptychobarbus kaznakovi (assembly GCA_027422405.1). Taxonomy (NCBI): domain Eukaryota; kingdom Metazoa; phylum Chordata; class Actinopteri; order Cypriniformes; family Cyprinidae; genus Ptychobarbus; species Ptychobarbus kaznakovi. The sequence goes on from CM049797.1 coordinate 8,837,603, forward strand.
ACAACAGGTTGACATGCATGCAAGGTGAAAATCACTTTCATTGTCTTATAATATAATTTTTTTTACCTTACTTGCTCAACGACTCCCAAATGATTCGCTAAACCATTCATTTTTCCAAACCCCTCCTTTGCGTGACGCTAATCTGCAGGGATTGGTCGATTTCATTTAAAGCAGAATTTGTGAGTGCAGTGCTGCTTCGTTTACAGCGTTACCGGGGAAACCGCTATTTTTACCGCTCCAAAAGCACACCTAGAGGCAAAGAATGAATTTGCATTTTCATTCAGACCAACGCCGGAAAAGACCAACAACTGGGCGGGCAATATGCTAATGTTTGATGTTGATGTCAACATGAAACGGCTTGGGATTCGTTTTAAAAACGACTCGTTTCAATTATTTAGAGTTGACTCTTTCTTTTGAGAGACAATAACTTTATAAACGGTGCACTTTCAGATTTAAACTTTACAGGATGTTTTCATTCACTTAGAGCTGTGTCACACACGGCATGAAAGATAATTTTCAAAAATCCATAATAAGGGCACTTTAATACATTATGCAGTGTTGCTTCTCAACTACATTTTTTTGTGTTTCAAGGAATACTATCTGCATAGATTAGATAGATATAGATTGATGGGTAGATAGATGGATGGGTAGATCATGGATTTGCATAGGGTATAATAGATGGTATATAGGTATGGGAGATAGATATGGGTAGATAGATTGGTAGATAGATAGACAGATAGATAGATAGATAATAGATAGATATATAGATAGATAGATAGATAGATAGATAGATAGATGGTAGATATTCTAGATAGTGGTTATATAATAGATAGATAGATAGATAGATAATATAGATATATAGATAGATAGATTGTAATAGATGGGTAGATAGAAATGAGATAGATAGATAGATATATGGTAGATGGATGATAGATAGATAGATAGATAGATAGATAGATAGATAGATAGATAGATAGATAGATAGATAGATAGATAGATAGATAGAAATTTTGATTGCAGCATATACATTTACTTGTGTTGCTTCAGCTGCGGATTCCTTTGCAGTTTACAAACTGATCTAGAAAGGCACAAAACTAAATCCTAACCAGAAGATAACAATAAAAAGCGCAGATGAACATGTCCTGTGTTTACGCGTTCCTTTAGATGTTACAGTCTGCTGTTTGATATAAGCTTTGGTTGGGAAACTCCTACACAACTCAACTACCTCCTCAACACTGTCCTTTATTGATTTGCCAGGTCTCCTCCATCAGTAAAGCATTTTGCTTTGTTTCTAGTGCTGCTCGTATTAACAGTACATGCTTCACTGGTCCCATTGCCTCAAAAATATTGGCATTCACGTCTGTGATGCCATATTTGAACTGTGTTTTCTACTGAATGGCTGGCAAAACTGTATATAACAAAAATATGTTCTAAGAACATTGTGCTAATGTTCCCATTAAGTTATGAAAGCGTTATTATGGAATATGGAAACAGTTTTATATGAGGCCGTAAACCACAGTCTTGCATGAAATCACAGTGAAGTGGGAAAGACAGTCTTATGTAAGTGGCATGCATGATTTGTAATGCCATTTACAATAGGAACTGGCATCAAAAGTCATAAAGGGATGCGTGTACGTTTCTGCTATGTGTCCATGGTGTAACTAACACGGGTAGTTATTCTCATACTTGATGCATGTGGAATGCATGGAGACCGGCAGGCACACTCGAGTCTGTTTCAAACTCTTGTTAAAACCAGAAAAAGACACATGTCCTTTACTTGTCAATCAGAGGCAGAACCAGAGATCGAGCACCTTTTTGTGTCAGACGTCACCCCTGAGAGTTTCCGGCTGGCCTGGACGGCAGAAGACGACATCTTTGATCGATTCGTGCTCAAAGTTAGAGATTCGAGAAAGCTCTCCCACCCTCGAGAGTTCGTTGTGCCGGGCGATGAAAGAACCAAAGTTTTAACGCAGCTTTTGGGGGGAACTGAGTATGAAATTGAGCTTTACGGTGTCACGCTGGAACATCGCTCCCAACCCCTTACTGCTGTTGCCAGAACAGGTATTGCACTTGTCAAACTCACTCATTTCTGGACTCCAGGGGCTTTCTTGGCTGCAATGTGATGGAAGTGCGATCTTTAACAACTGAGTAACACTCGTCTTCCTAAACAGGTACTGATCTGTGATGCACCGTGATTTGAAATGTATCGGTCATGTATATTTCAATCCAGGGTTTAAGTCAACAGCAAATACAGTTTGAAGCCATTTTATATTCATCCAGTATTTCAACTAGTTAAAGTCAGCAAGAACCTTGTCCATTGCACCCATTTTATAATATTCAACTAGGTCTTTTATAATCACAAGACATTTCTATTCTTTCGAACTATTAACAGACAAAACGTCATGAAGTAAGATGTTGACTTTAACCTTGCATGCTCTCACGAAGGAACGTTGTGTCTGTTCATGCATCCAGAGGAAAGTGTCCCGATGTTCATTTCACTACTAAACCATCAAGTCTCATCGTTGTGGGGAAACGTGATGTTCGTTTGTCCGCATGCACTGAGAACTAATGACTGCGTGTCGGTTTATGGTCAAAATAACAAGCCTTCTTTTTGTCATCAGGTTAAATCTGTGGAATGCAATTGAATGATTTTGGCATGATTGATCATGTTAAATATGGAAGCATTTGTGGATGATTCTTGCACTATTATGACTAACGGATCTTTCTTTTAGGCCTTTTTTCATTGCACCAGGGAAAGGCCCGCTTCTCCTGCAGTTCGGTGGTCTTTATTTGTCCATTTTCCAGTGGCTGTTTGAATTAACTTCATAACCTAATGCCATAAGGACGCTGGGTGGATCATTTTTTTCAATGATTTTCTATAAATCTGCTAAATCTGTATCTGCATTGCTGTCTGGCAGGCCTTGGAGCTCTACGGGACCTTCGTTTCGCTGATATCACGGACACCACAGCTGTGGCTTCCTGGACTGTACCACGATCCCAGCCGGACTCCTACAGAATCACATACATCCCAGTCCAAGGAGGCGAGTGCCGGTCCTCTTAAACCCTGAAGAATGCTTGAAAACATTGCAAACAATAGAGCTCGTGTTGTAAATGAAGACTAAAAAAACAGTTGATTAAAAGGCATTGAGCAAAGACATTTGCTTTGATGAAATTCATGCATTAAGTCTTGCTTCTCTTCTGTGTTTTTCCAGGTACTCCCATGATCCTGACGGTGGACGGGTCACAGTCTCAGGTTTCCCTGACTAATCTGATTCCCGGAGAGGCGTATCAGGTGTCGCTTGTTGCAGTGAAAGGTCTGGAGGAGAGCGAACCAGTGTCCCACACTTTTACAACAGGTTGGTTTAGAAACTTAACCGGTTAGTGGTGTTTTCTAAGATAAGCATCAATATCAGTATTGCTCAAACTGAGTGTTAATGATCTGACAACAAACCCTAAACCTAAATATCATATAAAATTACATATAATGTAACAAATCAATATTTAATGTACTTTCAAATGTGAAGGCATGAAAATATATAACATTAATTAAAATAAATTATATAAATATTACATTGTATAAATATATGGTCATTATTTTATATATAACAAAATAATGTAAAACAATAGTTTTTAATTAATTTGATTTAATATGCTATATTTGTTTGTTTTACATAATTCGTTTTACGTAAAACAAAGTATTACATTATTGTTTAAATATATTATATTAAAATCATAACGAAATAATGTTATTTTAGTGTGTGCGTGTGCGCATGCGTGTGTGTGTGTGTGTGTGCTGTGTGTGTGTGTGTCTGTGTGTGTGTGCGTGCGTGCGTGTGTGTGTGTGTGTGCGTGTCTGTGTGTGTGTGCGTGTGGCGTGGCGTGTGCGTGTGCGTGTGCGTGTGCGTGTGCGTGTGCGTGTGTGTGTGTGTGGTGTGTGTGTGTGTGTGTGTGTGTGTGTGTGTGTGTGTGTGTGTGTGTGTGTGTGTGTGTGTGTGTGTGTGTGTGTGTGTGTGTGGTTGTGTGTGTTGTGTGTGTGTTGTGTGTGTGTGTGTGTGTGTGGTGTGTGTGTGAGTGGCGTGTGTGTGTGTGTGTGTGTGCGTGTGTGTGTGTGTGTCTGTGTGTGTGTGGTCTGTGAGTGTGTGCGTGCGTGCGTGAGTGTGTGTGTGCGTGCGTGCGTGCGTGCTTGTGTGCGTGCGTGCGTGTGTTTGCATTCAAATGTATGTAAAAAAAAAGTCATGAAAATATGTAAAATGCATAAATTAATAATTATATTTAATTATATTATTGTATAAATATACATTACATTTAATTATATATATATAACAACAATTTTACATAGCAGAATCATTTTTATTTTATTATATTTAAAAATTAATAACATAATAATATAAGGGTTTTATTTGATAAATATATAATATATACTATATATATAATAAATAAATATATATATATATATAAATAACAAAAGTTTATTCAGGTACATACATATATATATATATATATATATATAACACACAACACACACAGTATAAAAGGTATTCATGTATATACAGTATAATTTATTTTATGTATCGTATACTTTATTCATATATAGTATACAAGTATATATAGCTTATACAAATAATACTGTAACAAAGTAACGTTGAGTTATTTTATTGTTTACCTCCAGCCCTGGATACGCCGCGCAGCCTGACTGCTGTCAATGTCACTGACACGAAGGCGCTGTTGCTGTGGCAACCTGCCGTGGCGACCGTGGATGGATATGTGATCACATACAGCGCAGACACTGGTGAGGAAACTCCTCTGTTGCTCTATTCTGGCTTTATTTATTGACGTTTGACTTGTCTGCGTCGTCTCTGCTGCTGCTCGCCCTGAGTAGAGCAGAAATAGTGTCACACTGCAAGGACACTGCTGTCACTGCCTGACGTGTCAACAACCCGAAATAAACCCGCATCTGTTGTTCAGTTGTTCTAGTTTTATAGTATGACTTCTGATTCTTGTGTCTTCTGCACAGTGCCACAGATATCAGAGCAGGTTTCTGGAAACACGGTGGAGTTTGAGATGAACTCACTGGCTCCAGCAACTCAATACACTGTCAATGTTTACGCCATCAGAAAGCGAGAGAAAAGCGCCCCGGCGACCACAGACTTCACCACAGGTGAGAGGATCTCCATCCATGACTGCTGCTCCAGCGCCCCCTGCAGGCCGCGCCAGATACAGCGGCACCCCTTTACTGAGCACTTTATACTGGATACACAAATATAGTCACATTCTCTTACACATGTGCTGTATTTAATAAAACACTCCTTTACTGAGCACTTTATACTGGATACCAGTATATACAAATATAGTCACATTCTCTTACACATGTGCTGTATTTAATAAAACACTCCTTTACTGAGCACTTTATACTGGATATACAAATATAGCCACATTCTCTTACACACGTGCTGTATTTAATAAAACACTCCTTTAATATATCAACATTAAATATAGTCACATTCTCTTACACACGTGCTGTATTTAATAAAACACTCCTTTAATATATCAACATTAAATATAGTCACATTCTCTTACACACGTGCTGTATTTAATAAAACACTCCTTTAATATATCAACATTAAATATAGTCACATTCTCTTACACACGTGCTGTATTTAATAAAACACTCCTAAATATATCAAATTAAATATAGTCACATTCTCTTACACACGTGCTGTATTTAATAAAACACTCCTTTAATATGTCAACATTAAATATAGTCACATTCTCTTACAACACGAGCTGTATTTAATAAAACACTCCTTTAAATATATCAACATTAAATATGGTCACATTCCTCTTACACGTGCTGTATTTAATAAAAACACTCCTTTAATATATCAACATTAAATATAGTCACATTCTCTTACACACTGCTGTATTTAAAAAAAAACACTCCTTAAATATATCAACATTAAATATAGTCACATTCTCTTACACACGTGCTGTATTTAATAAAACACTCCTTTAATATATCAACATTAAATATAGTCCACATTCTCTTACACACGTGCTGTATTTAATAAAACACACCTTTAATATATCAACATTAAAATATAGTCACATTCTCTTACACGTGCTGTATTTAATAAAACACACACCTATAATATATCACATTAATATTTAGTCACAAAACTCTTACACGTGCGTTTTTATTCAAAAAACCTCCTGTTAATATATCAACATTAAATATAGTCACATTCTCTTACACGTGTGCTGTATTTAATAAAAACACTCCTTTAAAAATATCAACATTAAATATAGTCACATTCTCTTACATGTGTGCTGTATTTAATAAAACACACCTTTAATATAATCAACATTAAATATAGTCACATTCTCTTACACATGTGCTGTATTTAATAAAACACTCCTTTAATATATCAACATTAAAATATACAGTCTCCACATCTGTCTCTTACACACGTGCTGTATTACTATAAACAACCTTAAATACTCTCCAATCAAGCCTTAAAAAAAAAATAATAGTCTTGTCACCCTTCTCTTACACATGTTCTTAACTATTTAATAAAACACACTTTCCTTTACAATGTATATCAACATATCAATATAGTCACATTCTCTTACACCTTTGAGCTGTATTATAATAAAACACTCCTTTAATATATCAACATTAAATATAGCCACATTCTCTTACACCTATGTGCTGTTCACACTTTATAAAAACCTCAATTCCCTTTTAATAATCCACATTACAATATAGTCACATTCTCTTACACGTGTGCTGTATTTAATAAAACACTCCTTTAATATATCAACATTAAAATATAGTCACATTTCCACTCTTTAATCACACTGGCTGTATACTTAATATAGTCACACTCCTTTAATTATATAAACAATTAATATAGTCTCAATACACATTCTCTGTTACACACGTAAGCCTGTTATTTACAAAAAGGCACTCCTTTAAATAATATAGCACATTAAATATAGACCACATTCTCTTAACACACATAGTGCTGTATTTAAACAACAACACGACCTTTACAATAAATATATTCAACAATAAATATAGTCACAATTCTCTTACACATGTGCTTGTATTTAAAATAAAAACACAAATACCTTTAATACTATCCCAACATCTAAATATAGTCACATTCCTCTTACACACGTGCTGTTATTTAAATAAAACACTCCTTAATATACAACATTAAATATAGTCACATTCTCTTACACACGTGCTGTTCTTAATAAAATACACTCCTTTAATATATCAACATTAAATATAGCCACATTCTCTTACACATGTGCTGTATTTTTTAATAACAACATCACCTTAATAAATCAACATTAAATATAGTCACATTCTCTTACACATCGTGCTGTATTTAATAAAACACACCTTTAATATATCAACATAAATATAGTCACCATTCTCTTACACGTGGCAGTATTTAAATAAACACTCCTTTAATAGATCAACATTAAATATAGTCACATCTCTTACACATGTGCTGTATTTAATAAAACACTCCTTTAATATATCAACATTAAATATAGTCACCCTCTCTCTTTTTTAATACACGTGCTTTATATTAATAAAACACACAATTAAAGAACACACCCTTAATATATCAACATTAAATATAGTCACATTCTCTTACACACGTGCTGTATTTAATAAAACACTCCTTTAATATATCAACATTAAATATAGTCACATTCTCTTACACACGTGCTGTATTTAATAAAACACTCCTTTAAATAATATCAACATTAAATATAGTCACATTCTCTTACATACGTGCTGTATTTAATAAAACACATCCTTTAATATATCAACATTTAAATATAGCCCATTCTCTTACATCACGTGCTAATTTAATAAAACACTCCTTTAATATATCAACATTAAATATAGTCACATTCTCTTACACACGTGCTGTATTTAATAAAACACTCCTTTAATATATCAACATTAAATATAGTCACATTCTCTTACACACGTGCTGTATTTAATAAAACACTCCTTTAATATATCAACATTAAATATAGTCACATTCTTCTTTACACAACTGCTGTTATTTAATAAAACACTCCTTTAATATCTCAACATTAAATATAGTCCACATTCTCTTACACACGTGCCTGTATTTAATAAAACAATCCTTTACATATATTCACCATTAAATATAGTCACATTCTCTTACACACGTGCTGTATTTAATAAAACACTCCTTTAATAATCAACATTAAATATAGTCACATTCTCTTACAACGTGCTGTATTAATAAACACTCCTTTAATATATCAACATTAAATATAGTCACATTCTCTTACACCCGTGTCTGTATTTAATAAACCCACTACCTTTAATATATCAACATTAAATAATAGTCACATTCTACTTAACAAGTGCTGTATTTAATAAAACACTCCTTTAATAAATCAACATTAAAATATAGTTACATTTCTCTTACACATGTGCTGTAAATTAATAAAACACTCCTTT
>CM049797.1:8846223-8891223 GCA_027422405.1 Ptychobarbus kaznakovi
TCGATCTAAATATTGTGACATCTACTGGATTGCTATTTTTTAATATTTTCAAATATAACTTATTCCTGTAATGCGCAGCTGTATTTTCAGCATCATTACTCCAGTCTTCAGTGTCACATGATCTTCAGAAATCAATCTAATATGCTGATTTGCTGCTCAAGAAACATTTCTGATTATCATCAATGTTGAAAACAGTTGTGTTGCTTCGTATTTTTGTGGAAACCGTGATACTTTTTCAGGATTCTTTGATAATAAAATATGACTGTTTCAAACATAATTAAGCTCAAATATGAACTCTGGCATCTTTGAATTTGAACACACAGGACACAGAAATGACGGCCCTGCTCCAGAAACAAACGTCATATCGTGACTGGAGTATTTCCAGGCGTAGTCGGAGCATCGGTGTGCGCCGCAGCGCCTGTGAGCAGACTTCAGCAATCTGTCTGCACTTCATCAATCACCGTTAGCAGCACGCGTCGAGAGAGCTGCGCTCGTGTCCCTGTCATATCCGCTAAGAAGAGACGTCTGCATCACTTACCAATGCAAAGCTCACAGAAAGGCTCTGTAAATAGATTTTGTTTTCGGTAACGGAGTTCCCTGTAAGTGTAATGCAATATAAATCCCTTGCTGAGTTTGCAGCGCTACACTATATCTGTCAGTCTCCAGTGATGTGGGACATCAAACGAGTTTCTACATAAACCAGAGCCTATTACTTTACTGCAAGTACACAAGTAGAAAAATACTTTTATTCCATTTTTTATAATAAATAAACAAACTACTGATTTTTTTGTTTTTTTAAAGGATGCATTAAAGTGATTAAAAGGCACATATTCTATTTCAAATAAATGCTGTTCTGTTGAACTTGATGTTTATTAATTAATCCTGAACTAATCACCGTTTCCAAAAAAATATGAAGCAGCACAACTGTTTTCAACACTAATCATAACAAGAAACGTTTTAAGCAGCAAATCAACATATTAGAATGATACTGAAGCAGAGTTATTACAGTTAATAAAAAAAAAAAGTTACTTAAATCTTAACCGGAATAAAATTAAATATAAAGAACATAGTTACCAGGGCAACATTTCTAATTTAATTTGGTTTGACTAAAATAAACTAAAACAGAAAAAATATAATCTAAATGAAAACAAAATATAATTCAAAATATAAACAACAAACTATAATAGCACTACAGATGAAGACTGGCATAATGGCTGCAGAAAATTCACAAGAATTAATTACATTTTAAGATGCATTTGAAAAGGAAATAGTTATTATGATTTGTAATAATATTTCACAATATTAGTGTTTGTATTTTTGATCAGCCTTGGTGAACAGAACAGACTTCTTTCAAAAACGCATTGATGTCAAAACTTTGAATGGTAGTGTATATAAATGAATAAGGATTTCATGCATATTTCACAAGAGTACGAGCAGAACTGACTTGGACTCTTCTCCTCCACCAGGTCACAGGCACACAGCAGATCCGAGTCGATGGAGATCGGCTTCTGTCGGATCCAGAACTTTGTGCTTGTCTTCTGATTCGTGACCGGATCGATCTCCACCTTTTCACCAGAAATGCCTGGAAAAGAGTTTACATAAAAACGCCGTCAGGGTTTTAAAGATGAACAGGTGTGTGGGTTTATTTTCCCTGTTATTTACATATGAAAGGAGAACCGACCCAGACTGACACTGATTCTGTAGAAGCGCTGAGAGAGAGAGAGAGAGAGAGAGAGAGAGAAGAGCAGCGGAGCGAGAGACAGACGACAGACGGACAGAGAGACAACGAGACAGAGGACAGACGGAGAGACGAGACAGACGGACAGAGGACAGAGGACAGACGTACAGACGAGACAGAGGACAGAGGACAGAATGGACAGAGAGAGAGAGAGATAGATAGACAGACAGAGATAGAGAGAGAGAGTGGATGGACAGAGAGAGAGACAGAGAGACGAGAGACAGAGAGAGAGACAGAGAGACAGACAGACAGACAGACAGACAGACAGACAGACAGACAGACAGAGAGACAGACAGACAGACAGAGCAGACAGACAGACAGACAACAGACAGACAGACAGACAGACAGACAGACAGACAGACAGACAGACAGACAGACAGACCAGAACAGACAACAGATAGACAGATAGACTGATAGATAGATAGATAGATAGATAGATAGATAGATAGATAGATAATAGACAGACAGATAGATAGATAGAAGATAGATAGATAGACAGACCAGACAGACAGACAGAGATAAGAGAGAGATAGATGGAGGATGGATGGACGGACAGACAGACAGACAGACAGACAGACAGAAGATAGACAGACGACAGACAGACAGACAGACAGACAGACAGACAGACAGAGACAGATAGACAGATAGACAACAGACAGACAGGAGAGAGAGAGAGAGAGAGAGAGAGAGAGAGAGAGAGGAGAGAGAGAGAGAGCAAACTAAACTATACCATATAATACAATAATATATTACTAATATTTTATATATACATATAACATTTTACATATGCATTTATATTACAAAAATACATATATATATAATATAATTTTCTGTATTCTAATAGTATTAGATAAATTATTACTATGTATATAACTATAAAACCCACACACACACACATACATATACATACATACAGGTACATCTAAAAAAAAATATAATGAAAAAGGTCAATATTTTTTGTCACTCATTTCAGAAAGTGTATATAGATTACACAGAGTGAAATATTTCAAGCCTTTATTTCTTGAAATATTGATGATTATTGTCTACTGATAATGAACAGTGTGACCGCGGCTTAACACTACAGTAAAGCACTCTGTTTTGTTCCACTGAATCCGAAGAGAAAACTCTTGTATTGAATCTGAATGTTGGTCTGTTTTTTCAGAAGTGGAGCCAGATATTTCATCGATGTAAAACAGTACCTAGCTGCACGTCTGTGGTGAAGCGGAGCTTGTGGATCATGCTGATCTTGAAGGACTTGTAGTGGTGGCTGCTCAACATGTCCTGTACCGTAGTGATGTCTATAGGCGGGTCCTCCTCCGAGCACTCCTCGCCTCGAGAACCTGCAGATGAAGACGGGACGGGATGGAGAACGAGGTGAAATCAAGAAAACACTCTTCCTGTAATGTTCTAAAAATGTTTATGAATGTGAAATGTTGAACGATCGCGTGTTGCATTGAAGGAACATCAGAAATGTCATCAAAACTCACTGTTTTCTCGGACCAAGCAGAACTCCATGGTTCCCTGGCTCTCCAGCGTACTGTCCAAATCCACAGCCACATTCGGTTCGGTTTGCTTCTCCAGACGATACATGGGGCCTGAAACGAATCACGCAAGCATTTGATTTGAGCTGTTAAGAGTCTGCTTTATTTGACTGCATTTGCACTCGGCTCACATGATCTACAAACTGCACTGGTCGAGCTCAAAGATCATTAAACGCATAATCATATTCAAAGATCACGTGTTCATGCCATTAAGCCTTAGAATGTACTTGTTGCAGATACATGACTAAACCACACATACAAGTTTATTGTTAAGCATTTTATCAATCATTAAATTATGCAAATTCTCAAAACAAATCATGCCTTTATGTCCCCTAAAACTTTAATATTCTAATAAGAAATGCTTGCGAGAATCATTGATTTGATTCTAAAAACACTCTTAATGTTGAAGGTTGCTAGTGTCATATATGGTTTTTCTGATCTTATTTAAAATGTATTATGATTGTTTTTTAAGGTCTCTGCTATATTATTCATTTAGATGGATATGATCCCTTTTAAATGTTGTCTCCTGCTCATTGTGTTACTGTTTGTACAGCACTATGGTCAACGTTGTTGTTTTATTCAGTGCTTTAGAAATAAACTTGAACTTAAACACAAAAATATAAATACAGATAAAAGACAACATATCTTTCTATTGTACTGTACTTGCTGTGCTCGATCTAGACTGATCGACAAACAAATACATCTTATTAACCAGTTCTTTTATGGACTCATTTGAAATCTTTTATTGAGTTTATTGAATCAAATAAACTCACAGCTACCTGCCTGAATAAAAACGATTTCATTTATTTATCAGATCAGCATATTAGAATGATTTTTTGAAGGATAAATGTGACACTAAAGACTGGAGTAATGATGCTGAAAAATCAGTTTTGCAACACAGGTATAAATTACATTTAACATATGTTCAAATAGATAATTATTTTGAATCGCAACAATATTTGAAGAGTTCAGATGTAAAAGTGCCATCTGAAATTTTCATCTAAAATCTCCTGTTTATGTTCAGTTATTTTACTTCATTATCAATGAAAACAACTTATTGATTGTCATTAAAGTGAAAATACTGAACCTACACATAGGAGCCTGATAAAAAAACAACAATAATGCTCATTTTAGAAGAAAAGTTCAAACGGCACTCGGAAGCTTTTGCATCTGAACTCTTCATTTCACAATATTACAGTTTTTACTATATTTTTGGTCAAATAAATGCAGCCTTGGTGAACAAAAGAGACAGTAATATTGCTTTTCTTTCTTTCTCATAACACGAATCATCTCTACTATACTGACCTCATATGTACGTTGAACCTCTGAACAGTTTAATACGGTCATATAGAGCCCTTGAGAGACGCCAGCCATCATAAAAGACTTCAGGATGACCAAAGCCATTCAAAAACAATCTGTTAGAGATAATGTGCTGGGATTTACAGCTCTGGGCTTCTCTTTATAACGTCGCTTGATTAATATTGCTCAATCTAATTTGACTTTTTATTGTCCAATCAGATGTTATCTACCCATCCAAGACCTAAAGACCGATCTTCACAGACCTGTCTCTCTCATTAGGAGAGGTTTGTAAAGATAAGTCAATAACTATTGCCTTGCAGGAACAACTGATGGCTATAAAAACCAAAAGAATGGCTGTTTATTTCTTGTCAGAAGCAGGGACAAATGCCCAAAGGCAGGATCAAGACTTCTCTCGTTTATTTCTCCAAAAAAAGGGAACTAAAGAGAGAAGCTGCCAATATAAATAGGGCAAACACTCAGGGCAATATTTACCCTTTTGCAAATACCGAGGTTTTCCAAAATGTCACCAGAGCCTTGGAAAGCTTACGAGAAAGAAATATGTTCATGACAGCCTCCAGCAGCACAATGCGAGATGCATCAGAACATAAACGAAGCTAACGAGTGAATCAATTCTATTCAACACTTCAGTTCTGAGCCTGACGTACAGTCATTGAGTGTATGGAAGAACGAGAGTGCTTCTCTGAATCCACAGGAACACGTGACGCTGTGACACTGAAGAGCAGGAGACCGTGACTAATTCAGAAACACACCATCTGACCTTTTACAAGCTTTCCTGCGACCCTGCGCTCATCTCAATGAGCCGAGAGCTTATTCTTCATCCATTTTATCATCCGCCGGGCAAAACGTCTGGTCACTTAGTAAAGTAACCGCACACCTCTCACCGACAAGACACAGGATATCAAATTATAGTTAATAATTCAATGATATTTCATATTTAGAGTATATAAAACCCTTGTCACAAGTATGAACAATATTAAAAAATAAAACAAGACATTTACATTTATTCATTTAGCAGACGCTTTTATCCAAAGCGACTTACAATTAAGGAATACAATAATCGATACATTATAAAGAGGCAAGCAGTCACAGGAAGTGAGACAACATCTCATGCACTGTTCAGAGCAAAACTATCTAGACGGGGAGAGCTTAAAGGTGCAGTGTGTAGTTTTTAGCGGCATCTAGCGGTTGAGTTTGCGAATTGCAACCAACGGCTCAGTCCTCCGCTCACCCCTCCCTTTAGAGAAGCTACGGTGGCCGATACAGGCTAAGATTTTTCGCGAGAACAACATAGTGACGATATGCGCTCTGTAGAGCAGTTTGTCCGTTTAGGGCTACTGTAGAAACATGATGGCGACTTCCATGTGAGGGGACCCGCGGTATATGTAGTTATAAATCGCTCATTCTAAGGTAATAAAAACATAACAGTTCATTAAGTAAGGTCTTTATACTCCTCTGAAAACGTAGTTATGTATATTATATTGCATTTCTGTCTATAGATTATCCTAAATATTACACAGTGCACCTTTAAGGAAAGAGAGCAAAGGTGGGTTTTTTGCATGATTTAGCAAACATCCCTAAAAAGGTATAAAATGTTCAAAGATATATTTATAAATTATTTTATATATGTTTTATTCATTAATTTATATATGTTTTATGCATTCATTTATTTTTAATTCAAAATATTTTTTAGTTCTACTTTAATATGTATTTTAAATATTAAATATTTTTATTTCTAATCTAGAAATAAGGCAATAAGCAGCATTTATTTGATAAAAAATACAGTAAAACCAATAATATTGTGAACATGTATTTGACATCTTTTTAACATTATACATGTCTTTACATCTTTTCTGATTTAAAAAATAAATTACACAAAAATCATACTGAGCCGGTAGTTTAAACGGTAGTGTATATGGCAATAATCATATATAATAAATGCATTTTTCTAGATCTAAACTGATGTGCGGTCACAGGTGTGTGTGTGTGTGTGTGTGTAAGACTTCAGCGATCAGATTTCAGAGCCGTTTTATGATGAATCTTTAATAACCAGAGACCAGACGTACCATGTAGAGCTACAAATCCAATCATTTTGTGTGCACGTGTGCCATTAAAATATCGAGCCAAGTACTAAATAAAACATTGATACTAAATTCCCGCAAATCCAGCAACTGCTGCAAATGTTCATCTTTGTATAATGTCTCAATGCACATAAAGCATAACAGTCACGGTCTGAGCTCATCTGTAGTTCACACACAGGCACACCGACCCCAAACCGCTGCCATCGCCTCCTCCAAATGTCACCAACATTTACCCTGATAAGACCCACAGGAGGCATTCAATCGTGCTTATCTCCCCCAACAGACCCACCGAGCTCTACAAACCCTGAGCCGCTCATAAAACGAGTCATATTTTACATCGCACACGCTTTCTAGCGTCCAGACGTCCTACCGTTATATATTCATTCAGTTTCAACTGAAAATCAAAGCAATACCAATACCAAGTATTAGACACATTTTTAAATATCAGTAGATGAAATCAGTAAATTATCAGTAAATGAATAATCATTAAATAAACAACAATAAATTCAAATAAGCTTTTTTTATTTAACTTTTAATCTTTGTTAATATGCTTTAATTACATTTTAATATGTAAATATATTTTTATTTATTATAATATATATATATATATAACTAATATGCTTAATTCTATTTGAATTAAAAATAAATATACAGAATTTATATATATATATTATATTTACATGTATGCATTTATCAGACACTTATCCAAAGTGGCTTACAGTGCATTCAGGCTATATTTTTTTTCATTATGTGTATATGTGTGTGTGTGTTTAATCAATGTTTATAAGGGTTAATTAGATTTTAATTTATATTAGATTATATATAATCTATTTACTTTTATCATTTTAATCATACTTTTATATATTATAATTTATTTTATTTACTTTTTCAAATTATAAGTATTGGATTTAAAAACGGTCTAAAATTACTACATTAAACAAACATGTAATTAATAATGTAATATTACACATACATATGGAATACACATCAAATATTTAATTTAACACAGCATCTAAAAGAACAAATGTTTACGTTAGTTTCTTGTTCAGACCAGAAAGGACTAAACTAATATATAAAGGAAATACAACTGCTCAGAAAATGGCCAAACGGTGAACGAGAGTGGACAGAAGATTGGATCGGTCTCTCGTCTCCGGCGGGGAAATAAACAATCAATACTCATCTAAATGCAGATGAGCGCGTGGCCCGCACCGTCTGACGCTTCTCTTCTGGACCAACTACCCCATCACATCCACTCAAGATGTCTTCTGAGACACCATCTCAGACTAAAGAGAAACAATCACCTGCAAGATGGGATGCTGGACCGGGACGGGGCAATTCTGTAGCTTTATTTCCAATTAAAGGGCTCTCTTGGGCCGCTGTCAAATCAATCCGCCTCTGATGAGGCTGTGTATCAAACACAAGTACTCTCAAACCACTGGAACTAAAGATGCTATTATATCTGAGTGTGCTCGTACTTTTAAGAGCAAGCAGATATTTCTCTTGTTTTGAGGCATGTCTAAGATGTCAGAAACACTGGGTTTGTTTGTTTGCCGCACAAGAGGATTGAGTCTGATAGCTTTAAAAAGACAGAGAAACACGGATCTCACAGTCAGAGCATTTATTTTTCTCTTATACTCACCATCTTTGTTGTTTCTGGAAAAGCTGTCAAATACTGGCATGGGTTTTGCAGAAAGAGATGCCAATAGATTGCGTTTTTCAACCCGAAATAGCTTCCGAAACAAGCTCACGTTAAGACTATTTGTGAATTTCAAAGTGGTTTGAAGTGAAAGCAAAAGTCACTGTGAAGGATTATCTTTAAAATGACTACAGACGGTTCAGTTGTACTAAAATAGCACATGTTGTTGTCATGTGTGAGGAAAGTAACTGAAATATTGAGACTTGACAATAAAAAGCATTGTTAAAATAGCATCTACAAATCAAAACATAAGCAACTTTACAAGACGGCTTAAATATCTATCATCTTTAAATATATTAAAATGCTTCAAAATATGACAAAACCTGGGAATTTTAAAAGTGTTATTTCTAGGCTTGGAAAAGTCATGGAAAATAATAATATAAAAATGTTATTTGACATTAAAATTATTATACTAATTCAAATATTGAAATAATTAACATGATATAATTTAATATATAATATAAAATAATTATAATAATTTAAATAAGATTAAAATCTAAATAATTATTTAATAAAATGCTTTAGTACACATTAAAAAAATGTAGAACAAAATCATAAAAAGTTATGATTTATTTAATTCATAATTAAAAAATATTATTATAAATTAAATAATTTTAATGCAATTTATAAAATAAATATAATATAATAAAACAATTAAACATAAAAATTTGAACAAATACAGTATAACAAAATGATTCAACATTAAAAATATGTACTATTATTTCAACTATAGCTACTTTAAATAATAAATCATATTAAATATAATACCAATGCATGTAATACAAATGCATAAACTCTATTTTTCTAATCCTGCCTTGGATTCACAAAGGCTGAGAACCGCTGCTATAGAGTCAGTGTGGTGTTGATGAAGGAGTATGTGATCCATACTGATGAGGCTACAGCCTCTTTAAACTGACAGCGCTAGCCTCCAGCGCCCTTCCTGAAGTGAACTGCTCTCGCTGCAGGCTCTGACCTCAGTGTGTGGTAAATTCAGGAGAGATGTGGCTCTCCACGCGCCATCATTTTCACTGCGCTTCATCCATTTTCTCTCTAATATACTTTTGTTCCCGCACCATTGCTTTCCATTCTTTATGTGCACTTCTCCGTCTCCGAGTCAGTCTGCGGCTCAATCTCCTCTCCTCACCCCTCTTATCTCGCTCTGCCCCGGCTCATCATGGCCGTCAAAGGGGCGATCCGTTACCTGTGACTTTTTGTATTAAAGCCTCTAGCCTTATCAGATTCAGTCCCATTCGGCGATGACAAATTAGGACGGCACATTGCCGCGGTTATCGGCCCAAATCGCAGCAGACGGCTTCACTTACTTTCTAAGATGAAAACTGCACACACATATAACAGTTCGACCGGCAATTCAAAGGCACCATTCGCTACACTTCTTCCAGCATTTATTTATTTTTATCCCCAGTAAGGGCACTTGTAATATTATTCAAAGTTTCTTGCAACAAAAATGTCAAGATTTTGTTTATCATGCCAATATGTATGCAAAAGCATCAGTGCTGTTACTGTTAACTAAAATTCTTAACATAATTTTTATATTATATATTATTATTTTATGTAAATTATATAGAACATATATTATGTACATTATATATTTTAGATATTAAACATATGTAACCTGTCACTGGGAATATTTGTAGCAATAGCCAACAATACATTGTATGGGTCAAAATGATCGATTCTTCTTTTATGCCAAAAATCATTACGATATTAAGTAAAGATCATGTTCCACGGAGATATATTGTACATTTCCTAACATAAATATATCAAAACTTAATTTTGATTAATAACATGCATTGCTAAGAACTTCATTTGGACAATTTTAAAGGAGATTTTTTTGCACCCTCAGATTTCAAATAGTTGTATCTCAGCCAAATATTGTCCTATCATAACAAACCATATATCAATGGAAATATTATTTATTCAGCTTTCAGATGATGTGTAAAAAATTTAAAAAAGAAATAACCCCATTTAAAATTTGTGCCAAAGTGCCATTATTGTGGCACCAATATAGTATTAGATATAGCTATCAAATATATAAAAATATAATTTAATATAAAATATATTATATAAAAATAAGTATATTTTTACTTTAAAAACCTCCTAAAATATATAAGACTAAATTAAATGTCAATAGCACTTTAAAGTTGCTTACTAATTGAAATAAGTTGAAGTACTAAAATTACTAAAACCGAAATAAAATAAATTAAAGCTTAATATAAATATTAAAAATGAATACAAATTACAAAGTCAATTACCAAAATATAAACTAGAATTAAAATGAAAACTAAAAAATTATTTAAAAAGCTAACACAAAATATTACAAAATATTATTATAATGGCATATAAATACCTAAATATATAATCCAGCATTATAGGATTAAGAATATAAGCTTGAATAGAAAACACATGAATCTTTGAGATGTCTCACCTGATCCTTTCTGGGAGCCCTTCCTCTTTTTGAGGGCCTTCTGCAGAATATCCTTCATGGTCACTTTCAGGCTGTCCACTGGGATCAGGGAGAAACCGTGAGCGGCGTTTCTGTGGGTGAGGAAGGCAAATCATCAGTCATATACATCTTTAACGTTTGCATTAGATGCACACTTCCTGTGACCCAGACCAACAACAGATGCATGACTCTTGTGATTGCTTCAGACGGATTCACTAAACAGATGTGCACTAGGGATGGGCATTTCAAGCAAAAGTCATATTCGAAAATCGCTGGGAATTATTCAATTATTATTTGAAAATAGCACCCCTTCCCTGTATGCATGCACGCACGTCACATTATTAGGCAAGTGTTACACACCCATTAACAGAGAGAGAGAGAGAGAGACAGAGAGAGAGACGAGAGAGAGAGAGAGAGAGAGAGAGAGAGAGGGAGAGAGAGAGAGAGAGAAGAGAGAGTGAGAGAGAGTGAAGAGTGAGAGAGGAGAGAGCGTGTGGAGAGAGAGAGAGAGAGAGAGAGAGAGAGAGAAGATGAGAGAGAGCAGAGAGAGAGAGAGAGAGAGAGAGAGAGAGAGATGAGAGCGAAGAGAGAGAGAGAGAGAGTAGAGACGAGAGAGAGAGAGAGAGAGAGAGAGAGCAAGCTCAACCATTAGACAACCCCATAGCATTAAATGAACTGATAGGCAAAATTAAATCCCTAAATAAAAAATCCTGTGGCTTGGATGGAATATCATAATGAGAAGCTGAAACATAGCAGCTTCAATTGAAAGATGCTATTCAAAATACAATTTGTAATTAAAATCAGATCACTTTCATGAAATCTGAAAGAAAAATCTAATAACTTCTATAGTAATTTTTAAACAAGGAGAAGTACGACCCAAACAGACTATAGAGGCATCAGTCAGCAGACCTGGGAAAACTATTCTGCTCCATTATTAATGACAGATTAGTCATATTCATTCAGAACACAAACTCTAGACAACTGTCAAATTGGATTTATGCCAAAACAGAGAACATCATATCACATTTACACACTCCACACACTCATACAAAAACATTCAGCAGACAAAAAACAGGGAAAATATTTGTTGCTTCATCGATTTCCAAAAAGCCTTCGATTCGGTATGGCATGACTTTTCCTAGAACTCATCGAAAGTGGAATAGAGGAAGGAGTATGACATCATAAAGGACAAATAACAACGGAACAAATCTGTGTCAAAACAATGCACGAACTGATATTCAGTCAGACAAGGGAGTCCAAGGCAGCAGCCTCAGCCGACTTATTTAAATATCTATATTAATGAACTGGCATCGCACTTGATAAGTCCTCTAGTCCTGTCTGACCCTCGAGCAGAGAAATCATGAGCCTCTTAGTACGCAGACGATCTTCTGTTGCTAGTCGCCTCATGAGAGGGGCTGCACCAAACCTCTCCATTGAGAAGACAGTAAGATTGGTACCGAAAACATGGAGAAGTCAAAAATCATGATCTTACAGAAAAAGCCCGTCTTGCTGACCAAAAACGAGAAAATTGGGGAAACAATTCTAATCAAGTAACCTGCTATAATTATTTGGGTTGACGATCTCAGCCCTGGGCAGTTCAATACTGCAATAAAAGATCTGACAGATTAAGGCACGCAGGCTTTTTACAGTATAAAAGACCCTGATTAAATCAACCCACCCATTAAACTGTGGCTAAAAATCTTCGATAGCATCATCAACCCCATCTTCTGACGGAGAAATCTGGGTCTCTTTAAACTAAACAATGATTCATGGGACAACCCCTGTTGAAATATTCCACCTTGAGTTCTTCAAAAACACTTGGAATTCACTCCGAAACGCCCCAAAACTGTGAGAGAACAGGGCCGATTCCCTCTGCTCTCTGAAATCCAGAGAGCCGGAAGTTCTTTCATCTTTCAGACACGCGACAGATAGCTACCATCACAGTGCAACCTATCGCAAAAACACCAGAGAGTGACCCCATGCACTATTTTATGGAGAAAAATCAACTTAATTCCACAATCGGTGTAACATTCAAAAGTTAAAGACTGACAAAACCCAGGAAGAATACATTCATGATTGCAGCAAAAAGTAACTCAAGTAAAGAATTAACTTACTTCCACAGTATAGAAATCAGATTATAATTTAGCTCCAATCTGAGCATTATTAAAAGCAATGTCATAGAAAGTGTGACGAATATCGCTGAGTGAACACAGGTGTGTAGAGACGGCCGACACAAGCAGAGCTGAGACAGAGAGCACAGACTCTGTTCTCACTGCACAGACGACGTCATAGAGACGAGCCGCAC
The DNA here is from genome assembly GCA_027422405.1 of Ptychobarbus kaznakovi. NCBI lineage: Eukaryota > Metazoa > Chordata > Actinopteri > Cypriniformes > Cyprinidae > Ptychobarbus > Ptychobarbus kaznakovi. Next base: position 8,859,366 of record CM049797.1, read on the forward strand.
TTCCTTGGAGTGCACAAATATAAACACATCAGAGACCTATTTCAAACAAATAGTGCAGTGTACCTGAATTAGCATACACAGAGAAACTCTCGTATATATGGGGAGAGAAGGAAAAGTGCATCACATGCAGCGCAGTAGGGTACTCCTGCCATCAAATGAGGGACAACGGCTGAACCCTTCCGCTCCATCTACACTGCTCTCTGACATTAATCTATGGGGTTTTTTTGTGATAAATTGTGACATTTATGTCTTTATTTTTCCCCTTTTTCATTAATCTGTAGTTTGTAATATGCTTATTGCTTTGGCAACATTGTGATATGTTACAACAGTCAGCAATAAAGTAATTGAATTGAATTGAATTGGAATTGAGAGAGAGAGAGAGAGAGAAGATGAGAGAGAGAGAGAGAGGAGAGAGAGAGAAGCAGAGAGAGAGAGAGAGAGAGAGAGAGAGAGAGAGAGAGAGAGAGAGAGAAGAGAGAGAGAGAGAGAGAGAGAGAAGAGAGAGAGAGAGAAGAGAGAGGAGAGAGAGAGAGAGAGACCATTCACACTTTTAATCTGTATGATAGACTGTTTTATTTATTTAAAGAGAGGTTATCTGAACTCAAGCCATATAATGATTGAGACATGCTGAAACATTAATATTTAACATTATCAGATGCTTTTATCAAAGCATTACAGTGATTCAGGTTAGACATTTATTGTAGTATGTGTCCCACGACCTTTTGCGCTGCTAACGCAATGCTCTACCACTGAGCCACAGGAATACTATAATATAATAAACGCAACAGAATGACAGCACTTATTAACATAGCAGTGCACCCATTAGCATAAATCAACTGCTCATAAGGTATTAAACTGCTCAAAAAAATATTTCAATACTTTCTGTCGCAGTTATATCGTTGGGTAATTATATAGTATATTAACTGCGGGCATCAGTGAGCCGTTATTAATATGAGGGGCATTGAAAACGCCTTTGAATGCGCGTGCGCGCGACTGTTTTACTTTCACTTTGGAGATTAGCGATCACATGTTTATACTATGAAGCGGCAGTACTTACTACACATTTATACAAGATTAGATGTTGGTCAGTGTGGTGCTCAGGATCTGCAAATCATTCGCCATCGTCCTACTCTGCTTGCTGGTAAGTTAAACTGCATTTACTGTAGTGTCGCTAGCATGCGGCTAACCATATGTCCCTTTAGTGGCTCCGTAGAACGCGTTATTTGTTTTCCGTGCCTTTAACCCAGTCAGGGATATTTGTGGTCCGCACAGAACTCTTATTTGACATCGTTCTTAATTGCAAGTCTACAGCGTTTGCGTGAGAGAGGGTGTTCATCTGTTGTCTGACAGCTTTTAGGAGCGCTTACCTTAGCTTACGCGTCACCACCGCATCAGTACCGAAAACATGGGGAATATTTAGACAAATATAATCGCACAACCTATTCGATATTCTATGAATAAATCGAATATTCAAAAATCGTGACCCATTCCTAATTTGCACCACTAAAGTATACAAATTAAACCAATATCTTAATTTTTTTTGCAGATGTATTTTGATATTCAAGATACCAGTGATTTACCAGTGCAAGCAGTAAGTGGATACAATTGTGACCGAGGAAAAGCTTGCCCCCAGAAAGACTGTATAGTACTCAGAAGTTGGTGGCTTGCTTTAACAGAGCACATCTTAAACACAACAGTGCCGAGGGCCAGTCCACGAGTCAAACTTTGAGCACATGGACGCATCACCGCGATAGACTTTATCAACAGAACAACAACCCGAGGCCAGAGACCGGGGAGCGCACACTTTCTGGACAGAGGACTCGCTTGTCCACTTCCATTTAGCAGTCCTGACCCGTCTGCCTCAGGCCAGGGCTTCTGACAGGCTTCACGTCAGGCCGGGGATCCGGCAGAAGAGGTCGCCGGCCCCGATGGCCCACTGAGGGCCGAGCGCTGGCTCAGTTCTCGCCCAGGGTCCTGCAGTGCCACATCAGAGGTCCTCTCATGAAGGGAGCATGCAGCGGACCCAGAGAGCTCTAAACACCAGCCCACGGCTGAACGCTGATGAATAAAGAATGAATAACTACAGACAAAGACACGTGAGATGCAATGAAAAGTGCAAAGCAGCTGGGCCACAAATACAACTTTTCAAAAAAACTCAATTTGGTTTATGCCACAGGGCAAATAGATACTAATAATGAAGTTATACTTCCGTTCAAAAGCTTGGGCTCTGCAAGATTTTTTTGTTTCTGAAAGAAGTCTCTTCTGCTCACCAAGGCTGCAATTATATGATCAGAAAAATATATATATATTTATATACTACAGTGTATTTAACTAAAAAAATATATTGAGGAACATTTACGTTAATTAAAACAAAATAAATGATTGCTGAAATTAAATAAAATGGTTAAGTTAAAGCTGAAGTACTAAAATTACTAATACTAAAACTGAAATAAAATGAAGACAAAGAACTAACAATTTATAAATATAGTTACTAAAATTAAAACAAAAATAAGACTGCTTCTAGGATTTGTTTCGTTAAGATACAGATTAAAATACAGTAAAATATTATTACAATTCAAAATAACTGTTTTCTGTTTAAAAATGTATTAGATGTAATTTATTTCTGTGATCAAAGCTGTATTTTGAGCATCATTAATCATTACTCCAGTATTCAGTGTCACATGATCGTTCAGAAATCATTATAACATGCTGATTTGATGCATTGCTTAGGAAACATTATTAATATTACTGTTAAAACTGTTTTTTTAAACCATAATATACATTGTCAGAATAGAAACTTCAAAAGAACATCAGTTTTAATTGTTTTTATCAGTAAATAAATAAAAAGGTACTGTAATGTGTTGCTTTCACAGTTGACAAAGTGATAAAGGAACATTTCACCCAACGGTTAATAAACTAATTGTCTCTAATCTGCAAAACATCCTTTTATTTCCTAATAGAAATGTCCATGATTATGTGTTAATCAGTGCAAATGTCACACAGACGGAGCGAGTACAAGAAAACATCACATAAAAACATCTGTGACGTACAAAAACAAACTGAACTTCACTGCCATGTTAAATTCAGTATTACAGCCAGCAGGACAGTCTGGCAGGATGCCACTCAAATCCAATTAGCAACTTCCAATTAATAGAGGCCTCCTAATGCTTTGTCAGCCACATTAACCGAACAACTGATTAGACATCGGCCCAAATGCACAGAAGACCAACAATCGAATTAAGAGCTCACGAAACAAAGATAAGAGCTTCATGGAGAGGCCTGTGGGGAAAAAACTCCAACAAACTTAAGGATTTATGTGAATGACCAGGCATTTAAACCTCGTTAGTTCAAGGGTTGGATTAAAACATTCAGATAATTCTCAGAAGAACCTTATCAGGGGCTGTGCACTAACTAGGCACACTTCTAGATACAGCTGAACAATAAAAGAAGTTCAATATTTGACATGATTTGTTTTATGTTGTGTATTAATGCAACTATATACGCCACCATTCAAAAGTTAGGGGTCAGTAAGATTTGTTTAATGTTTCTGAAAGAAGTGTCTTCTTTTAGCCAATCCTGCAAATATTTGCTCAATAGAAGAAAAAAACGGCATTTTTTTTTTTTATTGAAAACTTTTGTAACAATATAATTGTCTATACCAGTGCTTCCCAAACCTGTCCTGGAGGACGCCCTGCCCTGCACCTTTTGCATGTCTCCCTTATCGAACACACCTGATTCCACTCATCAGCTCGTTAGTAGAGTCTGCAAGAACTAAATTGGGTGTGTCTGATTAGGGAGACATACAAAATATGCAGGGCAGGGCGTCCTCCAGGACAGGTTTGGGAAGCACTGGTCTATACCGTATATTAATAAAAAAAAAATATTATTATTTTACTGACCCCAAACTTTTGAACATAACATGTTTTTTTGTCAACAACAACAACAACAAAAAAAGTGCGCCCAACCCATTTTCCTTGAATTATGTATAAAGCGTAATATGACAGTAAGTCTTGGAAATTTTGATTTCCTTCTGATTTTGACTCTAAATGTATTAATTCTTCACAGTGAGTCAATAGCAGTAATTAGCAGTGATAAAATCTTAAGAGTTAAGCGGCATTCTTACATTCGAACAAAGAGGGACTGTTTGGGCCCCAGTCCAGGAGAGGAGTACTTCTCGACCAGAGCCAGCGTGCTGAAGCCAAACTTGTGTATGGGCTCGTTGGAGTCCAGCGGAGGGAAATCTGTGTCCACCTCCCCGTCATCCTCAGCGATGTGGAGGCAGTAAGTGTTGACGTTTTCACTGTGGAGTAAGAAAGAGAAAAATGAGATCAAACTCAACGAGTGCTGCGGTCAATGAAAGTATGTTTGGTATTTCAATGAGGTAAAATACTGTTTTTCTATTAGCTTGTTCTATTTTTAAGCAACTAAGTGTTTTAAAGGCTTGACAGCGCGAGCGTTTCGCTCGTATTCATGACAAAAACAGATGTGCACTAACTGTAAACATATTTATGAGCATGTGCGAATAAAAAAGTCCCGATAGTCCTTAGACAATTCAGTTTTATGAAATTCAAGGTCATAAAATGTTTTAAATATCTTGGTATAACAAACATATTAATTATCAGTTTAAGGGTTTTATATTTGTGTATGAAAAACAGGAATCGCATAACAGCTTAATGTTATTATTATGTGATTATTAAACTTCAAAAGGCTATAATTTCATAAAATAAAATAGAGCTGCATGTTCTGAAAGTAAAATCACAGCACTTACGTGTTCTTCGGGCTCAGACTTTCAGAGAGTTTTCACAATCAACGAATACCAAGCATTTATGCAAATGATTGCTTGCAAACAACTACTGTTGGAGAATTATGACAGCATTTACTTTATGGCGTCTATATTATTATAATATGTTGTAGATGGCTGTAAGAGTGCATATTATTTCTCCCTCACCTTTTGAACGAGCAGCTGCCAATAGTAAAGCATAGCTATTACAAAATAAGAGTCCATGTGTACCTCAAAGCTTGTTTATAATTAAAAGTCTATCAATTAAAGGCGTATAATATACAGTATATAGGCATATAAATAATTACATAATTATTAAACACCTATGATGTCTTACATTTCATTGTAATAAATGTCATTTTTTCTAAAATAACTTCTGACCATTAAATCAAAACTATTAAAATAATGTACAAGTCTTGTAAGCCAAGACTGTGATGTGCTATGTTTATGTAGTATATTGTTATGAATTGTCTGTGTAGAAGTGGTTATGAAGAACTCTCTCTAAAAGCTCTGGTTTGGTGATAAAGGCCAACATCACTCCCCCGACCCTAGACGAGAACAACAGAAACGTCAAACAAAAGCACCCAGACACAATTTATGAGTCGGGGCATTTACATGGGGGCTATTCATTGAGGGGCAAAAACATTGAGGGCTTGGTGGGATGCAGAATGAGTATCAAAAGAGAAGCACTGGGAAGAGTTCACTTCATTGGTTTCATGGTAAAACCTTTTGTTGTATGATTATATATAGTGTAAACTGGCTGTATTCCAGATTACTTTTGCCCAGGGCTTTGTTTTATATCATAATGGATCCAGACTGATCCATCAGAAATACAAAACTAACAGCAGCCTATTCCACAATTCATTCAGCACAGACATGGTAAGCTTTTGTGTTTATGATATAGTTGTCATCCCTCGAGGGCAGTGCCTGCTCTGGTGTTTTTGTGCTGGGACGATGGCGTTTTAATTGGCTCTGACACTCTGTCGAAATCTAGGCCTGAGCTGTAAAGACTAACTGTCATAGTGTTAATCAGACCCATGATCCTGCTCGGGCAGCCTGAGGAGATAACGGCAGACTCAGAGAAAGTCATGGACCTCAAGAACCACAAGTTATCTTTTTTTGTAGTTTCAGTAACATGCACTCCTTCAAATTCTGGGCCATCCAAGACAACAAGCGACTCTTGATTATCCAAGATCCTTGTATATCTCGTCTCAAAATACTTTCTGTCTGGCTCTTAAAGGAACACTCCACTTTTTTTGGAAACAGGCTCATTTTACAACTAGAGTAAAACAGTTTTACTGTTTTTGAATCCATTCAGCCGATCTCCGGGTCTTCGGAGCACTTTTAGCTTAGCTTAGCATAGATCATTGAATCGGATTAGACCAATAGCATCTCGCTCAAAAATGACCAAAGAGGTTCAATATTTTTTTATATGGCTAGGAACTATACTCTCATTCCAGCGTAATAATCTGATTTAAAACTAATTTATCAAAAATAGCATTTAATGAAATTAATTTATAAAACAATTGTAACAATTTACAACAAAACACTGCATTTTTGGTCAAATAAGCTGCAGCACAACAGAACTATAATAGTAATGTATTGCTGTCATAATTTCTTCAAGTTAAACCAGACTTTTATTGTGGCAGTTGCCTGAAGACTTTGGAGTTGCAGTGTATTTGAGGACAAATTGAGTCGTGTTTTTTTTTGACTAAGTATGACTTGTTTTTTCTGGATTCAGTTTATTTTTTTTTTACGATTTAACACAAATTTATCAAATAAATAAATTAACTAATTCATAAAACAATTTTAACAATTTACCAAAAAAAAAAACACTGACACATTTTTGTCAAATAAGGTTCTGCACAACAGAACTATAATATATTACGGTCATCATTTCTTCAAGTTAAACAAACTTTATTTGGCAGTTTGTCATGAAATCCTTTGATTTGCTGGATGTATTTGAGGATAGTTTGAGTCGTGTTTTCTGACCAATTTTATCTTGATCGTGTGTTCTATGATTTATATACAAATTTATCATCAAAATTGTGTCTAATGAAATTAATTCATAAACTTTAACAACTTAATAAATATTTTGAAATGTAATCAAAAGAAAACAATTTAGTACTTCAAAACAAAACTATACAGTATACTTTAGTACACTGTACAAATAAAAAAACTTCCTTAAAATTATTATTATAATGTCTATTACTACTTCAGGAAGTACATTTTAGCATACAATAATAATAATTTCTTTAAATAAAACCAAGCCTTTATTCTGACCGTTTGTCATGAAAACCTTGCAGTGTGTATTTTACGATAATTCAAGTCTTGTGTTTTTCCAACCCAATTTACATTTATGCATTTAGCAGACGCTTTTATCCAAAGCGACTTACAAAGCATTCAGGCTATAAATTTTTTTTTGTCAGTGTGTTCCCTGGGAATCGAACTCACAACCTTTGCGCTGCTAACGCAATGCTCTAACCACTGAGCCACAGGAACACAAGAATTTACAGGAATTTACACCTATATTAAGCACAGTCCACTTGTGACTGTACATCTGGATGATAATAGCAGATGTCACTGACTACTCCGATGTCAAACTACTCAAAACCTGGATCAACAGAACCGTAGGAGAGGGGAAGATGGGAAATGTTGGCTTGCCCTGACAGCAATCTGAACGTCCTGAAAGATTCGTTTCTGAATTCCCTTTACCTTGATCCTCACTCAAAAGCAGCTTTCAGACGGCCTCCAGTAAAGTCCAGAGCCGTACGGTGGTAGCCGACTCATTTAAACCCCACACAAGTCCTGGATCTCTTCCTCGCTACAACCTGACCCTCCTCCAAGGGGAAAAGACTCATTACTATGCCAAGCAGGTCTCACATCAACCACCAAGACTGTCTGTGTGAGGCACCACGCTGCCCAAGAGGGAATATTGCTTTTTTCTGGTCTCCTCTCCATTTTAATGGTCACCCTCTCCTCAATCTGACCGAAGTATAAATCTTCATATTGTACCAGGGAGAAAATTCCTGCGCTATTCGGTCAGCAAACCTGGGAGACGTACTGAATGAGGAGATGAGAAAGAAACCCAGGGGAATCCCTGCCTTCGCTGGGAAAGGTCAAGACTGGCATTAGCAGCAGAGGTAGATGGGAAAGGGATATAAATGCCTCTGGGAAGGATCATTACTTGGAGGGTAGCACTTTCCAAGCAGGTTGATAACAAACATATTTTATTTATGGCACCCTAAACAAGTATCCACTAAACAAGGATCGACGGTGTGAGCATTTCACTCAATGTGAGACTAAAAATAGGTGTATGCAAACTGTAAAATGTATTTAGGATACATGTGTGAATAAAAAGTAGGTTCCCATGAGTCCTGTAAGTCTTTTTTTTATTTTTCACATTTAAGGTAATGGCATAACAAAAGTCTTATTTATCATTTGGGGCTGGAAATGTGGAATTGCGATACGGCTTAATGCGGTGTTATGTAATTTTTTTATATATATATATTTCAAATTAGGTTTATTTTCATATTTTACATTTTAATTTTAAAGTTAAAGTCAATTTTAAAGTTAAAGTATTGTGTATTTTTGTGATTTTGTTTTACAAATAAGCCTGAATAGTTGTTGCCTTTGCAACTAGCTGAAATAAATGTAGTTTATATTTTTATATTTTATTTTAGTTAAAATCTATTTTAGAAGTAGTACACAAAAAAATGTTTTTTTTTTACTTTTATGTACTCGTATATTCGCACCAGTTGGCAATTAACGAATAACATGCATTTATGCCAGGCGACTGCTTATGTTCTACTGTTAATGAATTATGACTGTTTATTTTGTGGTGTTTGTATTGTAATATGTTTTTGATGGCTGTAAGAATGTATATTTCCCCCCCCCCCCCCATCTGTTGGAACGAGCAGCTGAATGTAGCAAAGACATTTCAAAATAAGAGTCTGTGTATTTCGGGCTTGTCTGTAATTAAAAGTCCTGCATTATGCATCATTTTGTTTCTGTTTACACAATAAACCACATCTGGCACTTCAACATTTAAAATAATTCCATAATTATTAAATAAACATGCATAAATATCCAGAAACTTAAATGTCTCATTGTTTCTCTTTATTAATGTAAAACAAAAAATGTCACTGTGTCCCTAAAGTTCGTTATGCGCTCCTACATTTTTCAAATTAGAAGTGTCAAGCCATGCACCGAGCTTAACTTTAATACTTCATGCACTGGAATATGTGGAGATATCAAATTCTTCTATAGGATGCATGTGTAAAAAGCTTGTTCTACTAACGTGAGCTTGGGTTCGCGGCCTTCACAGGTGTACTGCCAGCAGATGAGCCCGATAAGATCGTAGACCCGAGCGTTCGCCATCGTCACCACCGTCATGGGGTGAAGCTTTTCTTGGGTCGACTGCATTGAGAGGTAGACGTCGATTTTTTTGGTTGCCGTTGTACCAACATGGCCCTGAAACAGAAAAGTTAAGGAAACGTTTCTATGAGCAATTCAATTGAGCCTTGTTGCTGACGCAGTAGACAAAGGGGTTGAATCTGGTTCTGACCTCATTAATGATCTTTATCAGATCATTTAGTTTTCTCTCAATTTGTCATTACAAGTAGAAAAAGTTATATTGCTAATATCACTAATATCACACGATTAAAATAACTGGGATGTATTTAAGATTTTATTGGAAGTGGAAAAGACTTTTTGCATTCCAGACAATTTCACATCACAGAAAACCGAGCGTAAAAACATGAATCTAAAGAGCCAAAGGGGGGGGAGGACAGGTGATAGAGACAGCTGTAAGTGATGCACAGTGACAAACTACACCTAAAATCTCTGTCTGACTGTCAAAAAATGAAACCGGCAGTCTTTCTCTTTTCTGCGAAGGTGTTATAGCCTGGAGCTGATCCTAATGAAGAGAGACTGGAGAGAAACCTGCGGGACACCAGGCGTTTCTGTTCTGTGTTTAAGAGAGAGCTTGCTTAAAGGGTGGAGAAAACACCCTGTATGCATCCCCAAAAAAATCAACTTATTATGATTAAATTAATTCTGCCATTTACTTAAAGCCTTACATATTTTTCAACAATGTCTGTTAATGGTGAGGTCTGGAAATTGAGTATGGAAGTGATTTCCTAACCATGTTCATTTTTTTGATCACGCAAGAGAGGAAGGCTTCAGCGCTGCATGATGACCAATTAATAATGATCAGGGTTATTATAGTTAACTAAAACGGAAACAATAATCATATAAAAAATTACGATATATAAATTATAAAATAAATAATTTAACTTGCAAAAAAATAAATACAAATGAAATACAAATTAATAAAACTGTACAGACATTAAAACAATTATAAAACTACAAAAAATGCCAAAAACACACAACAAAATGACTAAAACTAACTAAAAATGGATTTTAGCTAACTAGACAAATTATATAATCACACATGGAGGCAAATGGATGCTTGTGTTTTATTTCTTTAGAATAAGGGACAGGGACACTTATTAAGAAAGCACATTTTGATCTCAAGTTGACTTTGAAAAACATCAGTATTTGAAGATAATCCATGTAATTTTCGAGGAAAGGTGCTTCGTGTGGACACAAAAGCGCTCACCTTGCCATCAAATTTGGAGTACTCGTTGAAGGGGTTGTTGAGCTGCTGAGGACACTGTTCTAGCCGCAGCGAGAGTGTGGATTTACTGCCTGTGCTCCGGGGCCTGTCCTTAAAGTCCTTCTTTTCAAAAAGCGAGCTCAAGTCGTCTGCTACAAAAATCAAGACAGAAGAGCAACATATTTAGAGGGCAAGAAAATGAATGCAAACTTTTCTTTTGAGTACGGCTACTGAACCTGATTGAGACGAGCTTCTCTCTTTCCACTGGATGTTTTTGCACTTGATCTGGTTCTGTCGTTCTTTCCTCAGCCGCTCCAATCGTTGAGCTTTAAATGAAAAGACTTTCATCTGTTAACATTGTCAGTGGTGTGACCCCATTACACTTCAAAGTGGTCACTGACAAACATGTCACGCATATTATGACTGTGATTAATAAATATGAGGGCTGAATTCACGTGGTGAAAAAACTATGCAAGGGGTTTTGATTTTTTAAGTGATGATATTTTAGATTAAAAATGCAGGTTATTAATAGACTGACTATTTAAATATTCAAGCACGTGTCACCTAACGAATCAATGTCATACTTGATTCACTATTACACTAATCTTGGTTTTCTTCAACAATAAGCAGCCAAAAAAGTGGTTGGATGAATCTCACAAACAAATGATCAGGTCATATTGCAATGTAAAAAAACAACAACAATGTACAGTATATTTCAGTATAATTACGTTTTTTTGGGATTGTGACATTATTTTCAAGACAATTAAACATTCCCCTCATAAAAAACCCAATCTCATTACTGTAACGTAGAAAAGCTTCTAATCCGGTCTCAATTATAGTTTATTATATTAAAATTAACATGAATTCAATCTAGTTTAGCAAATACCTCCTTGATGTACAGGTGCATCTAAAAAAAACTTGAATATCATGGAAAAGGTCTTTATTTTTTGTAATTTAATTCAAAAAAGCTTGCTTTCTTATATTCTAGATTAATTCCACACAAACTGGAATAGTTCAAGAGTTTTCTTTGTTTTAATTCTGATGGTTACGATTTAAAGCTGAGGAACATAAAAAAATCAGCATCTCAAAAAATTTGAATATTTTCTCAAAGATCAATCAAAAAAAGATTTACAAAACAGAAATACTCAAGATCTCCAAAGTAGGTTTAATTATGCACTCAATACTTGTTTGGGACTCCTTTTGCATGAATTACTGTTTCAGTGTGGCATGGCATGGAGGCTCTGCGGAGGCATTATTGAAGCCCAGGTCACTTTGATTCCCTGTTCCCTTCAGCTCGTCTGTATTGTAGATTCTCTATGGGGTTCAGGTCAGGCCAGTTGGCTGGCCAATCAAGCACAGGACATCATGGTCAGCATACCACTTGGAAGTGGTTTTGGCAGTGTGGGCAGGTGCTAAAGTCCTGCTGGAAAAGGAAATCAGCATCTCCATAAAGCTTGTCAGCAGATGGAAGCACAAAGTGCTCCAGAATCTCCTGATAGACGTCTGCATTGACTTTGGACTTGATAAAACACAGTGGACCAACACTAGCAGACGTCACGGCACCCCAAATCATCTCTGACTTCAGAAACTTCACTTGACTTTTATCATAAACTTCACACAAGTTTACCATAAAGGTTTAAAAACTCCGCTTTCTTTTGCCACATCCTTGTCTTTATTTTTTCATATTGCCTGTGCATAATTTCGCTGGCTTCTGCAGACGATCACACTAGAAACAAACGCATAATCGCTTACTTTATATCCTTATATCATGAGGTAAAGTGAAGGTCTCTGAATTCTAGTCTTCCTCCAGATCTTGATTTCCAAATGAAATGAAAAATGTACTTTCATCTGAAAAGAGGACTTTGGACCACTGAGCAACAGTCCAGTTATTTTTCTCCTTAGCCCAGGTAAGATGCTTCTGACGATGTTTCTGTTTCAGAAGTGGCTTGGTAGCTCTTTTCCTGAAGATGTCTGAGCGTGGTGACTCTTGATGCACTGACTCCAGCTTCAGTTCACTCCTTGTGAAGCTCTCCCAAGTGTTTGAATCGGCTTTGCAAGTGTTTGAACAGCTTTGTGACAGTTCTCAAGCGTGCGGTCATCCCTGTTGCTTGTGCACATTTTCCTACCCAATTTCTTCCTTCCAGTCAACTTTGCTTTTAATATGCTTTGATACAGCACTCCTTGAACAGCCACCCCTTCAGTAATGACCTTCTTTGACTTACCCTCTTTGTGTCAATGATTGTCTTCTGGACCATTGCCAAGTCAGCAGTCTTCCCCATTATTGTGGTTTCAAAGAACAAGAGATGCCATAATTATACTGTATGGATGATCATTTATTGAAACTCAAATGTAAATATTCTAATATTTTGAGATACTGGATTTTTTACTTTAATGAGCTCTAAGCTCTAATCATCAAAATTAAAACTTTTGAAATGTTTTACTTTACATGTAATTAATCTAAAATATATGAAAGTTTCACTTTTTGAAACAAGTTACAAAAAAGGACTTTCACGATACTCAATAAAAAAAACACCTGTATACTTTATACATTATACAGTCAGTAACTATTGTACTTTACAAATATAATATAATTTAATATCATTATTTTCCCCATCACAGTAATGAGAATTTTTTAATGTCATGAAAATGTCACAAAGAAAAAAAAAAGATAATGAATGGAATTAACACTCTATATTGTGACTATTATGAATATTCCAGAATAAAAAAAAAATTTAAACTAGTCCGATTTGTACACTTAAAAGAGTCGGCCAGAGAGCACTTGGCTGGTATTTTGAGAGTACAAATATGCAGCACTTGAACTTGAAGTGTGTATTCAAATGTAACCCCCTTTAATTGCAGGGCAACATTTTCTCTTAAAGGGTTTTTCTCTTACACTCAAGTCAAAAGCGTTTTTATGTTCTGGAACTTCAACGTGAGTGGTCAGGGACGTTCCACAGAAAGGTTTTTGTGTTTTGCATGCATGCATGTATATGATATGATATAGTAACCACAAGGACATTTTTTTACTCTATTTGCAAATATGTGAAGGCAAACACTTCATGCATTCTCAAATGTGCCATGCTGCAATTCATAATGCAACAATAGACATCTGAAGTAGCTCATAATACATAGTAGAAATCGACCAATATATCGAATTAACGGCATTTTTCACGATATTTAAGCATTTTACCATATTCGGATATCGGTTTTGTAATATCGGATTCACCGATAAACGCCACCATCTTGTGGGTGTTTTGAGAATTGCGCCCATTGCAGCGTGTCTGAGGGGAGACGAGACAACAACGGCGTGCATGGGTACTTGATTTGCTGTAGTTAGTAAACTTTATTTAACATTAAAACCCATTAATGCACAAATTAGATGTATTACATAAATGCCTGATATGCAGCTTGGCTCTAAGAAATAGAGACGAACTCATGGAGTCACAAAAAAAATAATCCGTCAGTCTGTCCCAACAAAGATGTATCCTTGCCTGAATTAAATAATAATACAGCCATGAATGAGTGCATGTTGGAAATAAAAGTGCTTAATTTAATTTTCTCTCTGTTGTCTATATGCTCATCATTAGTCTCATGAAGTCGGAGTCACATAGGCTAAGATAATCCGTCAAGTCCTCTCCAATAAAGATGTAACTTTGCATGAATTAAATAATACAGCCATGAATGAGGCATGTTGGAAATAAAAGCGCTGAATTTAATTCTCTCTCTGTTGTATATCTTTAGTCTCGTGAAGCTGCTTTCATATTGCTGTTCACTCAGCGGTTGATGCTCAGGAGAAGCTCCAGCACGGCCACCGCATGTAACTTAACAAGATTCACTTGTTTGAAACACACTAAACTATATTAACATTTACTATAGAACCATTATTTCACCAATAAACATCTAAATAAATACATCTCTATCTAAATTAATTATTTATTATCTCCGCAAGCGATCGCAGTTTGAGTATAGTTCTGTGTAAATAGATAAACCGCGCTGTCAGCAGTTTTCATAATCTAGAATGACAAAAACATTTTAATAATTCTGATAAAACAGTTAAGAAATGCAATAAAATACGATGTTTTGTTTGTTATAGCTTATTTCAATACTCCAGAGAATATTATTCAGTGAATTAATATTATCCAGTTAATTATTCTTCACTCTTTAGTCTATTAAACAGCTTATTAACCTAAAACTGTAGTTTAAAATGAATTTGACTCCTGTACATTTTTTTTTTTTATATAATTTTGTATTTTCATGTATTTTACTCCATTTGAAAACATTAGACATTCTACATTTATTTAGCTTATTGTAAATATCAGTGTTGCCGCTGATGCTTTTTATAAATAAAATGTTTTTATTGTTGTAATATGAAGATTAAATTTAACAGGAAATACTTTTTTTGTAAGATTACTGAAAGGAGGAAAAGCCAAAGTGTCGGTTATCGGGCACATAAATATGCAAATAATTGGTAAAAAAAAATCTATATGGGTCGATCACTAATACACAAATCTTTTCTATTGCTTGCCTGACAGGAGTTTTGAAGTTTTACAATGTTGAACACTGTTATTAGTTACAAGATAATAGACAGAATTGTATTATTTGTATTATATTATTCGTGTTTAATCTTTATACCATAGCTAGCGTGAGTCAAGACATCCCATTTTGGTGGCTGCATCAAAAGTGATTTTATATACATACAAATCATATCAAATAACAGTAAAGTGTATACTTCAAACTTTTGTGAAAATAAAAGGTCAAAATTAGGGCTGTACAATTAATCGCCTGCGATAATGAACGTGATATGGCCTAGCTTGTCACGGCTCTGTGTATTAACTGCCGCTCCGTCTGAAAGCAGGTGATGGAGATTTACTACTAATCACAGAACGAGCTTTACTGACGAGATGTGCATGTGATTAATTGCACAGCCCTAGTCAAAATGTGGATGAAATGTTCCATAGTCATTCAGCGTAACATATATTACTGTAAAATAAACAAACGTATTCTGACAAAAAGTGATTGTTCTAAATGTATCATTTCGATTTATATTTGAAATTATATTATATTATATCATAGTTTTACCCCTAAACGATGCACCTTAAAGATATCTATTAGTACCCAAAATGCAAATATTAGCCACATATCGGCCCAGAGACAGCTTTTGTATATGTTTTCTTAGAGTGATGATTCAATCACTATTCATAATGGTCTGTGGGACCTAGTTGGATTTCAACCCCATTTAAAAAAAAAACTATGTAGACCAATTCAAGTCATAAAATAATTATAATATCCAATTAAAGGATATTCTTTTGAGATTACAGAATGAATTGCTGGAATTCTAACTGAATTTGATTCACAGATAAGATTGGTATTGATATTTTCAGCAGTTTTCTGTCCTGAACACTTGCTTACCAGCAGGCTCAGGTCTCACGAAACTGTCTTGTCGTCCTGGGCACAAGTTGTTCAGATGGTTCATAATAGAGTATTATTTCAAAGATGCCCCTCCCTGACAACAGCATCCCAAAACCAGCACTAAGCCACATCCATTTCATCAATGTTACGAAGCTAGAGTGCCAGTGATCATCAATCCCTAGCCCAGGATTAATGTGCATTTCAACACCTGCCATGACAAAACATACTGACTGAAACTGAACCACTCCAGGAACAAACCTCAGCATATCCAGCATCAGTATTTCAGTCTTTTTTACACGGACCAAAAACTGTTTGAACAAGCATAATATAATTAGAGCCTCACATAATTATGGCTGATTCTGCATGCATAATTGTCAAATTGTTCCCTAAGCAAAATATACGTATAACTCACCTGTAACGTGAGAAACTGACTGTTTGTTGAGTTCAATGCGAAAAAGGTTTGTTTTGTGAAATTACTCTTTGAATTTAATTAGAGAATCACTCAAAGATATTTCAATGTAACGCATTGTGTGTTTGCTGCTATTTACTGCAAAACAGTGTCACATTTATTGAGATATTCTCTGTAATAGATCAATATCAAAATGAACTTGTGCTCACACTGATGATTCTGAACAGAGTGAATACTGAAAAACAAGACTAAAGAGAAATCATCAGATAAGCTTACAACTGATTCCAAAAGACAAAAGATCCAATTTCACCGGAAACAGGTTTGCAAAGGTCCGTCTTAGAGTACAAATCAATTTCAGTCAGTTGCCAACAAGCACAATCAAATTAACCCTTGATCACAGAAAAGGAAAATCAGATAATAAAATAAATTGCCCGAAAGAAACATTTCATTTTAAATGGTACCTATTGAGATCAAAATGTTTTTTTTCTTTTCTTTTCATGTAAACATTTATCGAGCCCCAATACAGATCATTTTTCCTGCTCAATTCTGAGTGGCTGGTACAGTAAAGACTAATGTAGCTGCATTAACAGGAAAGCTTTGAGGGAAGATGAAGCAGCAAAAGGACACAGTATTTAAGTCCAGCGTATCTTTCTGCTTTGTTTTGCTCCAAGGTTTCAGCCTATTGATCATCAGTAAGCAGCAGGGATGGGAATAGTAAGGAAACTAACCATTCTGGATCTGATTCAGAATCCACTTAAAGATTCTGGTTCTTTGAGGATTGCTCTAACAATTCTTTCGGGTTTTCTGAATAATCACTATTTAGGAAGCAATTCTTTCAATTGCAATCAATTGCATTTAGGGCCTTCGGCAGCCTGTCGTCAAATGAATTCAGATATAATACAAAAATCTAAATACATCCTCAAATGCCATATTCTGCTAAATGAATAAATGTTTTAGATCAAAAATAACTTTCTGGTCGATTCCCAGCCCTAATAAGCTGTGATTTCTGTCCATCTGCAAGCCATGCAGCAGTTCAGAATCAGATGATGACCAGACAAATGCTAATTGATATAATGATAACATGTTAGACTTGTTAGTTGTTGTTTAACATCTTTAAAAGCAAGTTATAAGTGTATGTCCTGTTAGAGACCTAATGGCTTCAAAGTAGAGCTGTGCAATTAATCGCATGTGATTCTCATGCGCATCTCGCCAGTAAAGCCCGTTCCGTGATTGGCGGTAAATCTCCGTAACCTGTTTTCAAATGGAGCAGCAGTTCATTTACAAGGCCGTAGTTCACTGACAAGCTAGGCAATTTCGCTTTCATAATCGAATGCAATTCAGAGTTTCTTTATTTCGTACCCGTAGGTAAATTAGTTTCCAATGAATAAGTTCAGGCACTTTCTCACAGATACAATAAAATAATACAGTAAAAAAAAATAATAAAATGTGTTTTTTAAAATAAAAAAAAACCTCACTACAAGACATCGTTACACAATAAAACATACCTTAGATCATCTTCTTACTGTTTATGTGATTAATCACTGCAGGAACAAAGCTATTCTTGTATCGTTTCGTTGTGCAAAGCGGTTCTCTATACCGTATACTGGAACTCATAATACAAGGGATGGAGCCTATCTCTTAAGATTGAAGCTCCCACTCGCTGTACCTGCCTAATATACAGCGAAGCAGGGGTAAGTAACGGCTCCCCAATCAATCTACTGGCACATTTTGCAATTTGATCAATAGAAGTCTGGCTTTTTAATGATAAATTCCCATACCAGGACACCAGACAAAATGATAACACTGATTCGATGTACGCGTGATAAAACATAATCAATAATGTTTTATCAATGTGAAATGTACACAATTTCCTTAAAAAGAGCAATCGCTGATGCCCTTTTCTACACACAGCTTCAAAACTCAGCTTTGAATCAATTATTGTCCCCAAATATTTGTATGATTGCACACTCTCTACAGTTTGACCCTTAATGTATGTAACCGTATGCATGGGAACGTTCTTTCTAAAATCAATTATCATGTCTTTAGTCTGCGATTCATCTGCGATTATGAACGCAATATCGCCTAGCTTGTCAGTGAACTACAGCTCTGTGTATTAAATGCCGCTCCATCTGAAAGCAGGTCAATCACGGAACCGGCTTTACTGACGAGATGCGCATGAGAATCGCATGCGATTAATTGCACAGCTCTACTTCAAAGGTCACATTTCTCAGCATCATCAACTGAACTGCTTTAAGCCAAGCACTACAGATAGAAAACACGTTCAGAGAGAAAGAGAAGTGATCATGGACTGACACCGCAGAGCAAACTGAAGCAGAAGCGTGCAAGGTTAAGTTTAGGCCAGCATCCCATTAGCAGATTTTCAACATTGAGCATGTTTGATATTATCAGTTAGTAAACTCTGGTAGTGAGTGACCGATAAGCATCTTCTCACACTGAAAAACCCATTGTCATGCTTATATCTGATCCCTCTGAATAATGCAAAGCCACATACTGAAAATGCTGAGAGCGCAAGATAAGCATGAGCACTCTTAAAGAAATAGTTCACACAACAATGAAAACTTTGCTGAAAATGTACCCACCACCATCAGGCCAGATTTGGAGAAATGTAGCAATACATGACTTGCTCAGCAATAGATCCTCTGCAGTGAATGGGTGCCGTCAGAATGAGAGTCCAAACAGCTGATAAAAACATCACAATAATCCACACCACTCCAGTCCATCAATTAACTCGTGAAGCCAAAAGCTGTGTGTTTGTAAGAAGCAAATCCGTTAAGGCATTTTAACTTTAAAATGTTGCTTCTGACCAACATTTCAGTCGATAATCCATAACAATGCTTGCTCTAGTGAAAAAGTGCTCTCTTGTCCACATTTCAAGAGTATTTTTGTAACTATTTTTGCTTAAAAACAATGCTTCATCTATGCGTATTCAGACATGATGACTTTTTCACTGAAGAAAGCTAATAATAGAATATGGGTTGTAATTTTAGCCATATTTTTATTTTATCTTATTGCTGGAAGCAACAGTTTGAAGTTAAAAATGTCTTGATGGATTTGTATTTTACAAACACAGTTTTTCGCTTCGCAAGCCATTAACTGATGGACTGGAGTGGTGTGGATTATTGTGATGTTTTTATCAGCTGTTTGGACTCTCATTCTGACGGCACCCATTCACTGCAGAGCATCCATTGGTGAGCAAGTGATGCAATGCTACATTTCTCCAAATCTGATGAAGAAACAAACTCATCTACAGCTTGGATGCCTGAGGGTGAGCAAGTTTCAGCTAATTTTGATTTGTGGGAGAACTATTCCTTTAAGTTGTTCTGAGTGACATGATACTGGAATTTCTAACTTCAATACAAAGCCTTGAATAAAATAATTCATCTGCATCATTTTCGATAAAATACTGAAAAAGTGTCACTACATTAAGGGAATAAATTTGGGCAGTGATTAATTATTATTTGAAAGAGGCGAAACCTTGAACTGTTATTGTGGTGAAAAACTACAAGGAAGCCTTTCAACTTTCTGTGACAGCAGGTTTACAAATAGTTCTCTGTAAAAAATAAAGCGTACCTGGGCAATATTTGCTTTCTAATCTCATTTAACCATCTTAAATCCAAGTGTGAGAAGGTTGTGGGGGTTTCGTCTTTACCTATACCAACCACATCAGCGAGCTGGATTCAGGGCCCAGAAAGCAGCGAATTCTGAGAGTCAGACAGTTACTTGCCTGTGTTGGAGCGCCGTCGGATGCCAAAGTCCCAGCTGGAGGTGATGTCGACAGACTGGGAGAGATCGCAGGTCTGGCCGTCTCCTCCACCACTGCTGTCCCCAAACGAACCCCCGGACGAGCCTCCGCCAGCGGACGGCGCAGACGAAGGGCACTTCTCCAGATCCACGTCGTGGTCGATCAGGACCATCTCGCACATCCCGGTGTCATCGCTGGTCACATGCGACTGCCGGATGTGGGCCAGGATGATGGCGGGGTTGTCGAGGAAAGCCATTCTGAGCACCTGCCCCTCGCCCCTCTGTCACTCTCCGGTTCTCCGTCCGGATGTGCCGACCCTCAGTCCGAGTTACAGGCTGAAGATTCCTCAGCGATGCAGCGTCTTCCTTTTCCTTCTTTTGGGGGTTATTTTCTCCTCTCCATGGTTGGGCATGGATGCCTGCCTGCAGAGTAACACAGACCAGATGTTTAATTATTAAGCCACAAATATCATACAATGATGACTTGAGTAATATATACTCACCCTATAAAAGCCTACTGTATCATACTTGATATGCAAATTTCTACATGATCAAAACTTTCCTGAAAATTCTGCTGTTTATAATCTACTACATGCCTTCTGTCGTTCAATTGATAGTTTATTATTTTTAGTAAATAAAAGCATAATTGTAAAAACATCTGCCTTTATCTTGTGGTTCACGTCTTTTTGTTGTGAAATCTGCAAAAATTACTTTTTTATTATTAGTATTTCAAGATGAACACTTACTGGACTGAAGCAACTTAGGTTTACTTGATTATCCAAACATCATTTATTTTAATTATTTAGAAAAAGTATGTTCACAAGTGAGTATCAAATATGATCATCAGGCTGTTGAGCAACATTTATTTGTTCATCTCTCAATCATTATTGTATTGCATTGCATTATATGTTTTGAAACTACAGAGCTTTGATCATAAAATCTAGTTTTTAAATATCATCTTAAGATAGTATTGTGAGATACAGAGTGACAAACTATATTTATATGCATTATAAGTATTCAGTAATATTGTTATAAAGCTCTGGCTGATTTACAAGCTATCAGAATTACATTTTTAGCCATATAAATAACAAAATCTGCAATGTATTTCTGCTCAGTAAACTGCAAAAAAGTTACGAATTGCAGGAAACTGTTCCATTTTTAAACATTATATATATAATTCGTTTAAATATATACATAAATTCAAATGAATATTTGCTATCCATTCACATCATCACATCTTACAAAAAGTCCAACTGAAATCATTCAACAAGTTCAGGACAAAAATCACGAGGGCCACACACATGTATAATGGATAAACCAGTTATCCAGGCTCTATTATTGCTCTTATGAGGATGTTTATGATGTAAACACACAGTAAAGCAAACACACACACAGTTGGTTAGTTACTAACTAGACACTAGCTGCCATGACCGCTCCGGTCACCGGAAACCAAAACAACAACCTAACGTTAACTAGCTAGACTAGGACATAAGCAGGGACACCCATGCCATACTGTTACACCACATGTTAAAACGTTTTAAACATCTTGATTTGTAAACAAAAAGACAAATGGTGATGCTAAAATGCTAATTAGCCAACAAACTAACCATTTCTGATCAATAACCACATTAAGTGTATTCGTTTTGAGGGCGAGCGGGTCACAAACGCACTCTCGTTGCTGTCTGAAATGAATAATATTTTGTATGAAACACACGTAACGTTAAGTAAGAGCTGAGAGAACGCGCTAGCCAGGCCCTGCTAATGCTCGTGCTAATCTGCTCGACTAGCCTCATACAGCAGCGCATCATTACCTTCATTCATGCCTAGAACAGCGACTCCGACATCACAGACGCGCCACGCCGTCTGAGCGAGGGACTGTCTGTACTGTCTCATTTCATGATTATGGAGATATCGTCCCAAAAAACGGAATAAATGTGTCTGTTTACTCTGTTGTTCCTGTGTTGGTGGTCCAGTAAGCTACTTCCTGCTGGTTTACCCCTCATACCGGAAGTACACCACTCTGGGAAACACCCTCCAGAACGACTGATGGACAAGACATGCGGCCAATCAAGACAGAGACTGTTAACAATGAATACAGTAGATAGACACACAAAGAGATTATTTTATTTTACCTTGTTCCTTTTCATTTTTCTCTTTACTTCTTTATGTACATAATTTATTTCATCAAGTGGCACGTTCAAACTTCACGTTATTAATAACTTTGCTTTGTAAGTATAACAAAGACTATCAAATAATGGACGGAGTTCAAGAGCATACCATGCATCAGGTTTGTAACAGTTCACAAAAAACATAATATAGCTTTATATCTTATGATTCAAACATTTTCTTAGTTTGTTAAACAAACAGAAAGAGAGAAATGCTGTTTGTTATGAAGTTTTTAATAATAGGCTATGACATTTGTCAATATGCAAGATACACTATTTACACTAGACCTTGCAAGATCACAGTGTAATAGTGTTACAAACTATTCAGTGTTACACAATTAAAGATCTCTCGCCCCATTGTAAATGTAGTTTTTTCTGTAGCTTAAAACTGAAAATGTGCCAGTTTATAACAGAGAAAATGACTGATGACTGATTCAGTCACACATGACATCTTTGACGGGAATAAAATCTGATACCTTAGATGTTACCACATCAAGTATGCTTTTTAATTACATAACTAACATTTATATAATTATTTATTTGTTTATTTGTGTTTTTTGTTTTTAGTGCATATACAAATGTATATATGATTGTTTACTAAGTTATTTTGTAGCTGTGTATTATCTTATGTTTTTATGATGATGATGGAATCAAATGTATTGCACCCTGGATGCAACAGTAAAAAAACCTAATGAAAATGTGCAGTAGTTACTGTTATGATCAGAAAATCAGTTTAACCTATAGTTAGATTGATTAGACCGCCTGTTTACAATGCTACTGTTTACATGTATTTGTTTGTTTGTTTGTATATTTACACCTACTTGTTTATTAATGTATTATGTAGTTATTTATACTTTTGTGTTTGACCTGAACAGATCTATAAAAATATTAGTTCAAACTGTTGCAGTTCGATTGATTCAGTCATATTGATTCAGATCATTCAGATGTTTTCACATGAAGCATATTTGTGAGGTTACCTGACAATTTTTTTTTATTATTAATTTATATGCTTGTTTTCTTGGCAATTAAATTAATTATTTGCTTGCTTGCTTGTTTTTTTGTTTGTTTGTTTGTTTGTTTGTTTGTTTGTTTGTTTGACACAAGCGGTAATGACACTGTATAGGATATAGAATATTGTCTGCATTGTTAATATAATTAAACACCAACTTTGTTTGTTTGTTTGTTTGTTTGTTTGTTTGTTTGTTTGTTTGTTTGTTTGTTTGTTTGTTTGTTTGTTTGTTTGTTTGTTTGTTTGACACAAGCGGTAATGACACTGTATAGGATATAGAATATTGTCTGCATTGTTAATATAATTAAACACAAACTTTGTTTGTTTGTTTGTTTGTTTGTTTGTTTGTTTGTTTGACACAAGCGGTAATGACACTGTATAGGATATAGAATATTGTCTGCATTGTTAATATAATTAAACACACACTTTGTTTGTTTGTTTGTTTGTTTGTTTGTTTGTTTGTTTGTTTGTTTTGTTTGTTTGACACAAGCGGTAATGACACAGTATAGGATATAGAATATTGTCTGCATTGTTAATATAATTAAACACACACTTTGTTTGTTGTT
The DNA here is from genome assembly GCA_027422405.1 of Ptychobarbus kaznakovi. Lineage (NCBI taxonomy): Eukaryota > Metazoa > Chordata > Actinopteri > Cypriniformes > Cyprinidae > Ptychobarbus > Ptychobarbus kaznakovi. The sequence continues at coordinate 8,883,086 of CM049797.1, forward strand.
TGTTTGTTTGTTTGTTTGTTTGTTTGTTTGTTTGTTTGTTTGTTTGTTTGACACAAGCGGTAATGACAAAGCGGTAACTGTATAGTATATAGAATATTGTCTGCATTGTTAATATAATTAAACACACACTTTGTTTTTGTTTGTTTGTTTGTTTGTTTGTTTGTTTGTTTGTTTGTTTGTTTGACACAAGCGGTAATGACACTGTATAGGATATAGAATATTGTCTGCATTGTTAATATAATTAAACACACACTTTGTTTGTTTGTTTGTTTGTTTGTTTGTTTGTTTGTTTGTTTGTTTCTTTGTTTGGTTGTTTGTTTGTTTGTTTGTTTGACACAAGCGGTAACGACACTGTATAGGATATAGAATATTGTCTGCATTGTTAATATAATTAAACACCAACTTTGTTTGTTTGTTTGTTTGTTTGTTTGTTTGTTTGACACAAGCGGTAATGACACTGTATAGGATATAGAATATTGTCTGCATTGTTAATATAATTAAACACAAACTTTGTTTGTTTGTTTGTTGTTGTTTGTTTGTTTGACACAAGCGGTAATGACACTGTATAGGATATAGAATATTGTCTGCATTGTTAATATAATAAACACACACGGTAATGACACAGTATAGGATATAGAATATTGTCTGCATTGTTAATATAATTAAACACACACTTTGTTTGTTTGTTTGTTTGTTTGTTTGTTTTTGTTTGTTTGACACAAGCGGTAATGACACTGTATAGTATATAGAATATTGTCTGCATTGTTAATATAATTAAACACACACTTTGTTTGTTTGTTTGTTGTTTTGTTTGTTTGTTTGTTTGTTTGTTTGTTTGACACAAGCGGTAATGACACTGTATAGGATATAGAATATTGTCTGCATTGTTAATATAATTAAACACACACTTTGTTTGTTTGTTTGTTTGTTTGTTTGTTTGTTTGTTTGTTTGTTTGTTTGTTTGTTTGTTTGTTTGTTTGTTTGTTTGTTTGACACAAGCGGTAACGACACTGTATAGGATATAGAATATTGTCTGCATTGTTAATATAATTAAACACACACTTTGTTTGTTTGTTTGTTTGTTGTTTGTTTGTTTGTTTGTTTGTTTGTTTGTTTGTTTGTTTGTTTGTTTGTTTGTTTGTTTGTTTGTTTGTTTGTTTGACACAAGCGGTAATGACACTGTATAGGATATAGAATATTGTCTGCATTGTTAATATAATTAAACACCAACTTTGTTTGTTCTAAATAAACACAGAATATTTTTCAGGTCGGGTAAATTGTGTTTTATCATTTTAAATTTCTGTAGACAATATTTTAAAATACATTTATATTTTAAATATATTTAGTTTATTTTTCTTAAAAAAGTATTATTGTTATTATATTATTATAATATTATAACTAAATATTTTACATGCAGTCTTTTATATGCTTGCCATTTTAGGTAGTGTTTCATTTTAAATATGTAAATATATATTATTCGTATTTATTTTATATTATTCAATATTATTATTATTATTTATTGATTTAATATTTTTGCATGCTATGTTTGTATATTCTGACTGTTTTCTGAAATGTGTTTTTTCATAAGTGTGTTACTGTTCACATTTCGCTGAACAGCTTGTAATAGACTGTTTAATAACACCGTGTGACAACTTACCCCATAGGGTACCGTGTGACAATATATCCCTCTATGCAGGATGTGTGGGGTGTTAAATTATTATATATTTATTGTTTTGCATGTAATGGTGAGCACAGACGCACTTGCAGACCCCGGGTGGGCGGAGCCGCCTGTCTGCACGCTCTTGTGCAACACTGGGAACATCATCAGAAGGAGCTGCAGCGCACGAGACGCACACATGCATCCACACGGATATTCTCACAACGCATTGCATCTGCTGTAGATCATCCAGAAGAGCGCGAGGCGCGTTTAACAACCTGTCTTAGTCAGCCCCAACCTGTACTCCACAGCTCAACAACAGGAAGAAAGAACACTGGGAAACCAATGGCTTACTGTAGGTGTATTTATCACTAATGTATTTTCTACTCGAGGATGAAAATCAAACAGAGGGGGATATTCTGAAGTTTTGCCGAAGCTGCCACTGAACTGCATGGAATAATAGTGTGAAGAAACAGTGCGACGAACAGTAAAAGCAGAAAAGTGCACTAGACTGTTTCTGATTCTGGAAATCAGTGGCTCGTTTTATTAAAGCACTTTTTGTGTTCGCGCACTTGGGACTCGTTTCCATTGCATTGATTCAGGACGGCATCAACACCTCTCTTGTGTGGATTTTAAAAGACACCAGAGCTCATTGAGGCGGAGGATGGAGGAGAGTCATCTGATGCAGACCCTGGCCGGCGTGACCCTCGCCGGACACCTGGCGGCTTTACCGGTGCCTCATGACGGACCCGACGCCAGAAACAAGCAGGACATCGGAGACATTCTGCATCAGATCATGACCATCACCGACCAGAGCCTGGACGAGGCTCAGGCAAAGTTAGTTTTACAATGACACTTTACAATGCTGTCCATGGTAGCGCAGTTTATTAATAACAATAAGGTGTATTTACAGGCAGCTTCTCTCTACACGCGTTTTACTCCGGCGAATATTTATCACGTCCATTTCCACAGTCTTGAATACTAAAAACTACTTAGCATATGTGTTCTCAGGAAAACATATACAATTCGTTTAACACGCCACCTATAGACCTATATACACGTTCACGCGATATGGGGTAAGTTGTCACAGTGTGACATTAAACAGCCAATTATATAGGCTTTTCGGGAAATATGACAGTAACATAATTATGAAAAACAAAACAACTCGATAATTATGAACAACAAAACAACTCGGTAAACAGCAAATAATGTAAAAGATAACATGCAAAAATCTACATAATAATAATATCGTAATAATATAAAATAAAAATACGCAAAAATACATATTTTAGTATTTAATATAAGTATTTAGTATATAATATAAGTATTTAAAAATACATGATACAGCAAACAATCCATATGAAGAATTAAATTATAATATTATATTAAAAACATAAAAAATACAAATAAAAGTTTATAAGGTAACATGCAAATGCAAAAACATATTTGAAAAAATATAATATTACAATAATATAATATACATATAAAGTATATTTAAAATATTTTTAAAAAGTGTTTACAGAAATGTAAAATGATAAAACACAACTTACCCCGATCTGAAAAATAGTCTGTGTTTATTTAGAACAAACAAAAACATTATTTGCTGTTAAAATATAAAAGGATTAACTCAGTTATGTGCTGTATGTCTCAATAAGCTGTTGATTAATTATATTAACAATGTAGAAAATACTCCATAGCTTATACCGTGTCATTTTTTGCAGACTATCTCTTTTGTAGAGATCAATGCATCATAATACATTTACCTCATTGATGTTGGTTTAAACATAACAATATGGTTTTATATAAATGTCTTTAAAACGATTAAAGAAAAGTACTCCATAATTGTAGTTGAAACATAATAATGTTAGTTTCCTAATGAGAAACACTGGCTGAACTTGCATGGTGCTGCGATGTGCAATCGGGTGGAATCAAGACGATACGTTTAGTTGCACAGCAGTGGATGTGAATGTGAAACACTGTGTTAATGGCATGTATGAATGATCAATTATTCTGTATCCTTCCTGTTTTTCCTTGAAAGAAAGCATGGGCTGAGCTGTCACAGAATGAAACCGGCTCTGTTCAGCGTGCTCTGTGAAATCAAAGAGAAAACAGGTAAGTGCTCCTTTATAACCCCACACAATACCCTGCTATAATACACCTGCACGGATGATGCTCTTCAATACAGACCGCTGTTACATTCACAACAGCCACCAGCAGTCCTGCAGTAGCTCACGTCTATTACAGACAATAGTGTGTCTGAACCTGACAGATGCTGAGTGTGAATGAGCTGTCTGTGGTGTTTTCTGATGACGTATAAAGGTGTGCTTGATATCTGCAGTTCTACTCAGCAAAAGTGCGGTTTGATTGCATGTTAATAGAGCACTGTATACAATAACTATAAACATGTTTTTAATGTTTAGAGCTGTATCTCTGATACACAGAAGTTCAGAAATGTGCATCTCAGCAGACGCTGGTCCCTTAACTTTTGAATGAACAAGGCATTTAACAATTTATAGACCAAAATGTTATTATGAGAAGGAAATGTCACCTGATTTTTGGGAGACATGTCAGATACATGGCACAAATCCTATTTTTGGTATTTGTGATGTTTAATTCTTTGCAGATTGCCCTCACTGACTTGAGTTTAGAAAAGAAAGAGAGTTTCTCATGTGTCAAGATGCCTCGCTGTGTTTATAAAAGAAGAAGATGAAATTCAGTTTATAAAGTGCATTTTCTTTAAATTGAATAAATAATGTATTTTTATGTCTGGAAAGAGAAAAACATACATTTGCATAGTCTACATTGTGCTGTAATTATTTCTGCAGATTTATAATTGAATGTCCAATAGATTAAACTATAGATGCAATCTCAATTCACACCCATTCCTATGACAATGATTTAGCTATATTATTAACCATATAACATCTTTATCTTCAACATATTGGTTTAGAAATGAATTCCTTGAAATAAATAAATCAATATTTGTATGTTAAAAACTGTAAAATAGAAATGACACATTAGTAATCGTTCAGTCATTTTTCCCTCAGTGGAAAGTGATGTTTTCTTTCAGAAAAATCAATCTATACAGAACTGTGCAATTTATGTCAGAAAATATCAGGCCTGGAAAGGCCAAATAGCTACAGTGATTATATAAATGTTTTTTTCTATGTATGCCCAGCTTGATAATATTTCATTGGCTTGATATTGCTTTGCTTTGTAAGTAATCGAATGCCTTGAACAGTCATGGAAATTAATTGGCTCTGTGAGGCATTACTCATAAAACATTATTTAGTCATGACAGTGCACTCTAGTGCTAGTACAGTAAACATTCAGATATTACCATGCTAGTGAGGAACTCCTCTTTCAACTCAGCATGCTGAATACAGTCACAAAAAACAGTTTTGCAGTGCATGCATATTTGTAAATATGCATCTCTCATTCTGTAAAATCAATTGTCAGCTTGAAGTACAGCAAAGCAATTGCATTTGATTCATTAGGTTGATTTGCAGTCGTGCTTTATATTAAGTAAGCACTTCTGAAGTCTGCTGGGGGCAATTCAGTATTGATGCAATCTGACAGAGCTAATGAGTGAAATCAATCACGCTGAATATTATATGTCTATTTGAGCAATAAAAGTTAATTTGGAGAGACTATAAAACATATCAAATAAATAAATATCAACATAAACATTTATGCTGGCTGTTGTGTAAGATCATATTCATGCATAAAGTGATTTTAGAATAATTGTTAGAGGTTTGCTAGTAAAGCAGTAGTTGCATTTGTGCATTTGCACCCAGGAATAGTTCTCCCAAAATGAAAATTTTGGTGTAGATCCTCTGCAGTGAATGGGTGCCGTCAGAATGACAGCTAATAAAAACATCACAATAATCCACGAGTAATCCACACCAATCCAGTCCATCCATATACATCTTTAGAAGCACAAATCTGTGTGTTTGCTTGAAACATATCCATCATTAATGCGTTTTCAACTGCAAACCATTGCTTTCGGCAAGCGTACAAGTGCTCTGTCCATAATAATGCTTTCTCCAGCACCACTAGATATGATATTATCATGATCACAATTATTATATTTCTAGTATAATAGCATTACAAAACCATGAACATGATTAGAAAGTGACCTGAATATGATTGCAGACGTGCATCTGAAATATCAATCTGTTTATGCATATAGTACACATTCCCTGAGCTATTGCTGCAGTCCGTGTTGGTTTTCACTGTAGCAGTGAGTTGTGCAATTAACTGGGCTGCACAGTGGTTAAGATGTGCTTGACTGTGGTGGGTGGATCATTACACTCTCTCGGCCCAGGCGGCTTGTGTTCAGCTTGCTTACCCCGTAGGCTGTGGAGGACTGTCAGAGATGGGTGGCATGGATCAGTGGCCTGGAAAATGGACACGAGAATGGAGCATAATTGATTTAAATCCCTGCCGTTCCTTCCCTGCTTATGTACTTCTATGTTGGTGTGCTAAAAGCACAATGTACGTTTCTTGAGCAAATGTTACTGCACTCGGTGAGTAGTGGAGCCAAAATCATTCAGCTAATATAAATGCATTTTTAGTGCGCATGTTGTCTTTTATAAAGAAAAATAGCTGAAAACTTTACAAGCAAAACAAAAAGAAATGCATTAGATCTAGTTTAAAAAGAAATCTAGTGCTGCAAATGAAGATAAAAAGCATTGTGCAACTTTGTTTCTGAAGCATTAGCCCAGCTAACAATAATAAGAATATTATGCTATGCTGATGTTCTTGTTAAGTTATGAAAACATAACCTCTAAATCAGGGGTGGGTAACGTCGGTCCTGGAGTGCCGGTGTCCTGCAGAGTTCAGCTCCAGCCCTGAAGAAACCCTCACCTGCATGTAGCCTTTAGTAATTCTGCAGACCTTGATTAGCTTGTTCAGGTGTGTTTGATTAGGAGCTGAACTCTACAGGACAGCGGCGCTCCAGGACCGACGTTACCCACCCCTGCTCTAAATGTTATCAGAATGTTCAATACGTAGAGTTTTTAAATCTTTCCTTAGTCATGTGAACGCTAGAGAGACATTAAGGGAGCATTCCATTTTATCATTTGCAAACATTATGGGAAAATACTTTGGAATTTTCTCTGAAACATCTGAAATGATATTCTTAATGTTTAGTTCAACGTTTTCTGAATGTTCTCTAAATGTTCCAAACGTCCAGTTTTTTTACATGCAAAAAGCTCTCTTGGTTTCTTGAACATTAGAGAAACATTAAGGAAAAGTCCCATGTAATAATTTTGCAAACATTGTGGGAAAGTTGCTTTTTAATGTTCTCTGGACCATCTGAAACTATTAAGGATTCTATTAATGTACTATTAAGTTCTCTAAACATTGAAAAGGTCCAGTTTTTTAAATGTTGAAAAATAAATCTTGGTTATTTTGAAAGTAAGGGTAACATTAAGGGAACATTACATTTTATGATTTGGAAAACATTATGGTAAAGTTACTCTTGAATTTTCTACGAACCATCTAAAACTAGTAAGTATTAACATTGTCTAAGTGTTCTCTGAATGTTCAAAACATCCAGTCTTTTAAATGTAAAAAAACAAAAATATTGGTACATCAGAAAATACGTTAAAGGAATATTTCACACAACAATTTTAATTCAGTCATCATACTCACCCTCAGGTTGTTTCAACCCTGTATGAGTTCATTCTTTTCTTGCTGAACACAAAAGAAGATATTCTGAAGAATATGCAAGCCATTGACTTCCATAGATGGAAAAAGTACTATGGAAGCCAATGGCTACCACCAGCTGTGTGGTTACCAACATTCTTCAGAACATCTTTCTTTTTGTGTTCAACTTGAGAGTGAGTAAATAATGACAGAATATTCATTTTTGGGTGAACTGTCCCTTTGAGGGAATGTTCCATTTTAGCATTTAGCAAACATTATGAGAAAGTTACTTTTAAAAGTTCCCTGAATCATCTGAAACTATAGTAATAATGTTTAAAAAGAGCTAGATAAACATTCGTTAAAAATGTTTTAGAAAAACGTTCCATGAATGAGAAATACATCCAGCCCGATCTCAAGGCAATTCCTACATATTTTATGAGGTGGCTAATTTGTACGAATTCATACGATATTTGCTAAATCATACGTATTTTATGAGTTGCCAATTCGTATGAATTTGTACGAATGACCTACAGCCAACCCACCCCTAAACCTACCCATCACCGGGGTTTAGACTAATCGTACTAAATCATACGAGTGAGGTCATACGAATTAGCCACCTCGTAAATATGTACGAATTGCCGTGAGATAGCGTTGATACATCATATTTTTTGCTAATGTTTTGAGAACATCATGAAAGACGTTTAAATGAACATTCTGTTAATGTTACTGGAAGAATGTTTGTTCTAAACTTTAAGAGAACCTTGCCAGAACATTCTGAGAACATTCCCTGTGTGCTGAGTAATTGAACATGTTCATCGTTAATGCAATG
>CM049797.1:8896223-9040581 GCA_027422405.1 Ptychobarbus kaznakovi
CTTCTTTTCCCTTGTCTTTTATCATCGCAGCTCTTTTATATTGCTGTTTAGCAGGTTTGGTTTATGACTGTTGTCAGTAGAGTCTCCTGGGAATCTCATGGTTGGAGTTGATTAGATAAAGTTTAAGGGCTTTTAACTGATATGTGTGATGCTACAACATGATAACATACACTACAACTAGTGCTTATGTTGATAAATTGACTAATCTGATGATTATGCGACTATTTGAGCATTTTTTTGTTTGTTTTAGTAATGATTAATCATATCTCATATCAGAGCTTTTCAAATGACTAGTCAATAAAAATATTTCTTTACCATTTTTTATGTTCTTGTTGTCAAGTACAGCTTTAATGTCAAAATGAAATCAGAAATGATCACATTTACATTGAATACATTTTTTTTGTGTATTTTTAGATAAGAAAAATATATTTGTATTTATAATCTTTTATTAAATTATTAACTTTGTTATCTTAACTTTTTTTAACCTATTTAATACAATTTTTTTTTGTCTCTAAAAATATTGCTCAGTGAGACACCAAATGGATGTATCACCATACCTTCACCACTCAAATGAATCACATATAGGACAATTGTGTTTTTGTATTATTATTATTGCAACTTCTCTGGAAATGTGCATGCGGTAACAGGATAAAGCCATGGTTTAAATTATTGTATTAATTTTGTTGACATATTAGAGTTAGGTTTGGTAACTGCCAACAGGCATTACAAAAATACATTGTCACCTTTATAGGAATAACATGTTATAGAAATCAGTGTGAATGATAGCTATATGAACAAACCACCTCCGGAATATAGATAGGAATAAAACCATTGCATTGGTGTATATACTGAACTGGAGAAAAAGCTCAAAAGCAAATAAATAAAGCATGATAAAAGCCTAACTGTGTATTTTAGATGGTTTCTTTCTGCAAGTCTGAAGCAAAACAAGTAAGGCCTATGGAAGCAAAAACAATGGTTTTGCCTGTAGTGGCTTGCCTGAGCACAGCCGTTTCTCCCCCAAACACATAACTGCAACAAGTGAGACTTGAAGCAGACGAGGACACGGACAGCGTGCTATTACAGTGTCATCAAAGCGGCCTGTGAAGGAGTCTCGCTCTCTCCTGTCACGGAGGGAAAATCAATAGTGCAATCCTCCCCGTTCCCGTCTCGCTGGCGGTAATTGAAATAGAAAATCAAATGAGCGGCGAGCAGATAATTGTTTTATCAATATCCTCCTGCCCGCCCTCTGCGGGTCAGTGGTGCATGATCACCGAGCGCTGGATATGACGAGGACGAAATGTGAAATTGAACAGCTCGGCTCTCGTTTATCAGACCTGACAACTCGCAGTGACCGACTCGCAGTATACGGCCGGACGGCGCAGCTGCTCCCGTCTGCTCAGACTCCTGCTTAAACATCTTAACCTGATGAAGGGCTGCTGTCGTCAGCGCTGTCATCGGACCAACACGATTTGAATGTATTCTTGCTCAAATATGTCCTATAGCTGTACTGTATGTGATAGATTACTGTAATCAATGGACACATGCTTGGGGCCACATATTTCAAAGGCGATTGTATTGTACTGCACATTAAATAAGGTTAAAGACGGTCGGAGGATATTTGGATCACACACCAATGACCTCTACTCAGCTAACACCATTGAGATATGCAAGAGTAGTTTGTTTTCTGAATGTTGTGTTGACACGTTTTTTTCTTGGTTATGTGAGCGTTCCATTTATGGTTCCATTTCATCATTTTAAAAATGTTCCTTGAATGGTCTCTGAACCAACTAATAATGTTGTGCCAGCATTCCCGTTATGAAACAGTTGGTAACACTTTATTTTAAGGTGTCCTTGTTACACGATACATTTACTTACTATTATAATTACAAAAAATTATGCATATTAGCTTACATTCAAGTAACTCTAAGCCAAACCCTAATCTTATTGTGAGTACATGTAGTTAATTATTATTACTCGGTATTTAAATGTATAATTACACTGTTACAAGGACACGTTGTTATAAAGTGTAACCAAAAGGTTTTTTTTCTGAATGTTCTCTAAATGTTCAAAACATCCAGTTTTTAAATGTGTAAAAAACGTGTTTCCTTGGTTTATGTGAATGTTAGAGAAACAGCCAGGCAACGTTTCCATTGGATTCCATTCCAATGTTCTTTATGTTCAATGAATGTCCAACTAAAATGTTTCACAAAAAAGTTCAGTGAACGATGTTTAAATACCATTTTTGTGCTACTGTTTTGAGAACATTATTAAAGACCTAACTTCGAAGCAATTTTCTGTTAACATTAGGAAGAGCTGAAATAAGAAAGATTTACTTTAGCGGGTTTTTGCCTGCAATTTTGAGTAATTTCTTTGGTATAATATTCAATAAAATCTACATAACTTTGCAACATAATATAGATTATAGTGAGTGAGCAAATTAAACTTTAATATTCAGATCTAATGCAATTTTATTTAAAATAACCTAGACATGTCATTGCAATGTAAATGGAAGAAAATGTTGTTTAAGTTGAAAATAGGGATGTAGCCATTTGTTTTGGTAGATTTGGAAATAAAAATGGGAACAAACGCATGATATTCAAGTAATTTCTTATTTACCTCTTAAGAAAGGAGGAAATTCAAAGATTTTAACAAATGCACAATTTTTCTCGTGATATTCCAAGAATTTCTTGTATGTCACTCAAGAAAGAAGGACGTAATTCAATATTTTAAACAAATACATGATATTCCGTATATATTTCAGGAATTTATTGTATATTCTTAAGAAATGTAATAATTCAGAAAGAAACTAGATACTTTAAAATCCAATAACAGAAAAAACTGACTCTGGGAAAGGGTAAGGTTCATGTGAAATGATACTGGTTTAATTATATTTAATGTAAACAGTGATGGTAAAAATGCCATTGTTATACTATGATGTTCATGGGAATATAGATTATGATTGATAAAGAGTCAGATGCATGACTTACAGCAGTTCGTGTCCGGTTTGGATTCGGGTAATGAAGAGTAGCAGTAAATCTTTGGCTCATACTAGTGTTTGTTTCAAGATGCTGATGTCTGCTCGACTGCTTTAATTGCTCTTCTGTACTCTTGACCCTCTTGAGTGGCTGTTATATATCACACACAGTCATAATGAATTAGTCCACTTCACACACAGCATATTTCTGAATGATAGATAACGCTCTGGAGTAACGACCTGTCTTAATTTATGACTCCTCACGGAGGGGAGGCCAGACTAGGATGTATGGATGTATGCGGGGGAAAGAAATGTTATCCAAAATCAAACTGAAGCTTTAGGCTACGGCTGTAGGTAATGCAACTTTTGCCAAATCTTTTCAAACTTGCCAAACCATCAATTCTGGCTGAGCCGCTTTCAATATAGAAACTTGCATACGCATTCTCTATTCATGAGCCAAGTGCAATCTGGAGGTTTTAAACATATTTGTATTGCAGTTATTTAATCAGATTATGTTGATTAATAAAGTAAAATGTTTATTGAATATAATATCAGGTGCTTGAAGGCATCTTGCTTTATTAATATGAATGCAATAATACATCTACATTTGATCAATCCCTGATTAAAAACCCTTCTTTGGAAACTGGATTCATATGAAATGCCTACTTTGCAATCAATAATATCATTAAATAAATGCATCATTAGAGAAGTTAATGGTTTGTGAACTTCATTTAATGTTGCTTTACACCTACAGGTCAGCTGGAATTGGCTATAAGGTTCTTGGCTTGGCAGCGTTTTGCTATTTAAAACATGCTCTCGTGCAAATCCAGCCAAAAAATATATATTTCATATATAACAATTCATATATATATATATATATAAAACAATGGAAACACTTGCATTATAAAGTTAAGTAGATTTAACTGTTGACTCAAAATTGTGAGAGAAAATTAAGTAATATCTACTTAACCTTGCAACATAATATTGAAAAAATGAAGTACATTTAAGTTAATAGTTAATAAGGTTTCCATTAATTTTGCCATCATTTACTCACCCTCATGTCGTTCCAAACGTACGTTTCTTTCTTTGGTTGAACACAACAGAACGTAGTTTGAAGAATATCAACGGTTTGATTGACAGCATTCTTCTAAATCTTTCATTTTCAGATTTGATGCAGTCGTATTTAACATAACCTAAAAAAATTGGTTTTAATACATTTTGCCCTTCTGTTGCTGTACGAAAGAAAACAAAGTCTGAAATTCTTGACCAAAAATGTGCACAAAACGTCTAAATCTAAAATACAAAACAAGAAAATCTAACTTAAATCCTTTCCGTTTTCCATGTCTTAACTGATTGATTTTGAGCTGCTTAAACTATCCCTTTAATAAAAAAAGACAGTATATTAAGTTCATGCACCCATTTTTTCATCTCAGGGGCAAATGCACGATTCAGTATTTTCATGAGGACGTTTTAAGAGCACATTGTTATTCAGTCTGTCAAACACACTTCAGATGAGGGCAGAGGAGTCAAGTGTGGTTCAAGCACACACACACACACACACACACACACACACACACACACACACACACACACACACACACACACACACACACACACACACACACACACACACACACACACACACACACACACACACACACACACACACACACACACACACACACACACACACACACACACACACACACACACACACACACACACACACACACACACACACACATTACATGGTGTGTTTGGGCTTTTCAAGCTCTTGTGTGCCAAAACCGTTGTGTACGTCTGATCAAAGCCGTACGCTCCGCTGGAGACAAGGCACGCAATACTTCACCTTGGCTCTGGTGCTTTTCTTGGCATCACCTAAAAGCAGTCTTTGTTCCTTGTTCTAGATGAAAGAATCAATCCCTGACAGCTACCATACAGGTGAGACAACAACCTAAGAGAAACCAAGACTGTTCGCTTCAGGGACGACGTTGTTTATATTCCTGTTTGCTGCAGAAGTCGAACGCAGAGGGAGTTTTCGCAGATGAATTTTACCGATAAAAGACAACATTTTCAAGGAGCTAAAGCATTCATATGGCTGCTTACAAAAGATATCAAAAAGACTCAATGAAAATGTTTTCTTTACAACCTGCTGATTTACAAATAATAGTGTTTTTATAGACAGCATGCCTTCATCTCTTCCCTTCTTTGGGTTTCTGTAGATGTTCAAATTAAGTCAACCTAGTACAATAGTTTAAAAATTTTTTATGGTTATTTTAAATGTTACTGCATCAGATCTGCAAATAAAAGTTATTAACAGTGCATTTGACCAGGTTTAATGCCAATGCCATTTTTGTGCCTTGTAACCAAACACGATGTGCCAAGTTTTAATATGCACATTAATTCTCTCCATTGATCTAACACATTATTCTCAAAAATTTCGGGCTTATTAACCCTTTCCACCCCAGACATAGAATATTTTACTTCTACATCACCATCTGGATGCTTCATATGCAGTAATATTGCAGCGCATATCATGTTTTCCTTGTATGGAAAAGACCAGTTCAGAGATTGCCTTAGATGTTGAAGAAATTCCTACAGGTTTGGAATGACATGCGGGTGAATACATATTCCTTAATATCTGACCTCCTGGTAAGAATATCTACAACAGACTGTGTTAAATTCACATTTGCACAGTGGAAGGCTGTAGTATCCAGAGGGTCCTTGAGAGAACAATAAAAACCCACAGTTCATTCCCCTCCTACGCCCAACTCTGAGGAGTCTTGGGAAATCATATCGATCGATAGTTCCTGTTCCAGAAAGATTGCTGCGCACACACTAACGGACGATGGACGTTCTCAGTGGCCTTCATTTAGTTTCCATCAATAAATCTTCATGACTAGGCATGAGCGTCAGAGGTGAATTACAGTTCACATCGGCCTTTCCTCAGGAATGACCACTCGACATGTAACAGTTAATCTGGTTACGATTGAGGAAATGTTTTCAAATGTGACCATGCAATGCAAGCAGATTCTTAGAAAAATACTGCCTTTAAAAACTGGTCAAATGTCAGCATTTTAACGAACATGTTACACAAACAGGGTTGTGTAGGATTCAGAATTGAAGATCCCATTAGTGTGGATTTGCATGAAACATGGGCGTAAATCCCGGGGGGGACGGAGGGGACATGTTCCCCCCCCATCCGAGGGTTGTCCCCCCCAAAAAAAATATTAAAAAAATCGCACTCTCTATTGTGAAAAATGTATGTATGTATACCTAAAATAATTGTGTAAGTAGAAAAACCCCCCGCAAAAAATGCTTTTAGAAACAGTTGAGTTCCCCCTCCCCTTCCTCACAGTGGTTTGGCCCACTGCCTGCTTTCCAGTTCATCTCACCTACTCCACACACGAGTCAGGTGTGTGGCTGCGGCTCAGTTAATGTTGAACTCCAGTAAGTAGGGTACTTTATTCACTTTAAATAAAGCGATTCTCTTTAATGTAGTTGATGCAGCAGACTCATTCATAAATTAGTTGCGGCAAAAATGCTGATTAACGTTACCGATGTAATTTTCCATGAATCTGCTATATTAGCGATTAAAATATTACTTATCTAGTTAACGTTAGCTTGTTTACAATAGCTTGTTGCATAGTGCACTGCAACTTATGGGGGTTTTCCACTGACTGGTACCAGCTCGGTTCGGTTCAGTTCGGTTCTGCTCTGTGTCGGACCTACAGTTTTCCACTACAGCTGGTTGCTATAGCGACCAAACATTCTGAGAAGCAGCACGAGCAGAGCGCTCTAAGCTGAGGTAAACAACCTGGCATCATTACAATCGTCAGCATGGATGAAATAAAAGGGATTTTATTTCTTATCCTTGGTTTGTGGCTGTTTGAAATGTGCTGATCTGCTTTGTCATTGAACCTGAGAAAAACTTTGAAAATAACCATAATGACGCAGTCTCCGTGCTACAATAATAATGATAGAAGCAAAGTTTTTCACTGTGGGGACATATCTTTATAAGTACAATTTGACTGTATTATTTGTGTCCCCTTCAAAAATTGCTCATGAGAAATTTTATATTTATTGTCCTCCCCCCTACTGTTAAATGAAATTTACGCCCATGGCATCAAATTGGCCAAAACACATAGGAAAATGAACTGGAGTGACAAGAAGAAGAATTAACTGAATGGCAATTTGGAGAAATTCAATGCAGGGGATGCAGTCTGGTAAATGAAGCGTTCTTCCACTCTAGTGCACAAAAGTACTTAGTTGTTACTTATAAAAGTAAATTAGAAAGTGTGTGTGTGTGTGAGAGATAGAGATGTTCATTATAAATTTATATTTTTATCGTTACTATAAGTTATTTGTCCTTATTTAATCATTTATGTATTATTATTATTTAATAACAGTAACTTTTTAATTAATTTATTAGTAGTATTCATATTATTGAATTAAATTAATATATTATCTATCTATCTATCTATCTATCTAAAATAGTTTTTTAAAGGTCTATTATGGAAGTTTGATCATACAATGTTTCTCTTTCTGTTATTCTAGCTGTTTTTAAACACAAGAACACATCCTGTACGGACGGCTCCTAACACGCATCATTAGAGACGGGACATTACCGTTTTTCTCAATAGCGTTGGCACATTTTTCAAAACAGTCGTAACATTCTCTAAATCGTGAGTGCAAATGTAACGTCTAGGTTACGTACGTAACCCCCGTTCCCTGATGGAGGGAACGGAGACGTTATGTCGTGACGACATAGGGGATTTACCTGGAAGCCCCGAACATCTCTGACTAAAGAGAAAACGCCAATGAAATTGGCTAGTGGATTTTGCATACCTGAGCCACTCCCCGTGCATACGGGTATAAAAGGGCGACAGGTGCATCCACTCATTAGGTTTTACGCTGAGGAGCCGAGACGAGTCCCTGGCAACCAGCGATGGTTCAAGATTGTGGCATGGGGACATAACGTCTCCGTTCCCTCCATCAGGGAACGGGGGTTACGTACGTAACCTAGACGTTCCCTATCTGTCGGTCACTACGAGTTATGTCGTGACGACATAGGGGTCCTATGGAAAGCGCCACAAGCTGAACCCCGTCACAACCTTGTGGCATGCAGATGTTGACAAGCGAGTGCGTGACAGACAAATGCCATGCAAGAGGTTGCAACCTTCCTACCGCTCCAGCGCAAATTCGCTAACCTTGGTGCCCACCGGGACCACTGAGTACATCGCTGCTGGAGATAGCCAAGCCGCTGTTCCTTTCCCCACGGAATCGGAAGGGATTTCGACCTTCAGTGAAAGACAGCTTCAGGTCTTTCCTATTTGTTGTTACAGCTTGTCGTAACGGCAGGGAAGCGAGCCTTCCAGAGAAGGGCGCTACGGAGGCCACATCCTGCCCGAAGGGAGGTAACATGTGGAGACACTGATATGGACTGGCCCAGGCTTGGGGCAGTACTACATACGACTGGACTCTGGGGCAGATCCTACCTAGGAGTAGGGAGGAGGGCTGCCAGCAGAACCTGACAGAAGCTCTGTCACAGGGAAGACACGGGTTTACCGTGAGGGAAACCTTACCGTGGAAGAATACACATATGGGATTACCCGAAGGGGAATCAGGCCATACGGACACCTAGCCCAGTACAGGGGCTGACCGGAGACCCGGGCGAGCTAACACCAGTACTGGGCCTGGCGTCAGACTGCTCCGCCCAGTCTGACTGCCGGGGGTGCTTGGAGGATTCCACCAGGGTTCACCGTCCGGGGAACTGAACTGGGGGAGAAAAAGGCGCTCGTATCCCCGGGTGAGGGGGAATGGCGCAGCAAGCGTGACACCGGCCAGTTCTTCCCGCCCATTACTTACCCAACACACGGGAAGAAACTGGCTCAACGCGGAGATTGTAGAATCTTGCGAAGGTGTTCGGTGTCGCCCAGCCCGCAGCTCTGCAGATGTCTGCCAAAGAGGCGCCGTGCGCCAACGCATGGGAGGAGGCAACACTCCTGGTGGAGTGAGCCCTCACCCCCAGGGGGCACGGCTCGCCTTGCGACTGGTACGCCAAGGCGACGGCCTCCACTATCCAGTGGGCCAACCTCTGTTTGGAGACAGCCTTCCCTTTCTGCTGCCCTCCGTGGCAGACAAAGAGCTGCTCGGAGCTTCTGACGCTCCGGGTGCGGTCCACGTATATGCGCAATGCTCTTACGGGACACAGCAACGCTAAGGCTGGATCTGCCTCCTCCGAGGGCAGTGCTTGCAGGTTCACCACCTGATCGCGGAAGGGCGTGGTGGGAACCTTGGGCACGTATCCAGGCCGGGGTCTCAAGACAACGTGAGAGTAGACCGGCCCGAACACAAGGCACTCTTCGCTTACCGAAAACGCCTGGAGGTCCCCGACCCGTTTGATGGAAGTGAGCGCGGTCAGGAGCGCTGTCTTAAGAGACAGGAACTTCAGCTCGACTGAGTCCAGCGGCTCAAAGGGGCCCCTCTGAAGTCCAGCCAGGACGATAGAGAGGTCCCAAGAGGGCACAAGGGGAGGCCTGGAGGGATTCATCCTCCTGGCCCCCTTCAGGAACCTCACGATGAGATCATGCTTTCCCAGGGACCGGCCGTCCACTGCATCGTGGTGAGCCGCAATAGCGGCTACATACACTTTCAAGGTGGAGGGTGACAGCCTACGCTCCAACCTTTCTTGCAGGAAAGAAAGCACTACTCCAATCGTGCATTTTCGGGGGTCTTCTCGCCGAGAAGAACACCAGGTCGCGAACAGACTCCATTTCAGTGCGTAGGTTTGCCTTGTTGAAGGAGCTCTAGCCTGAATGATGGTCTCTACCACCGGCGGTGGTAGACCACTCAAGTCTGCCGCGTCCCGTCCAGGAGCCACACATGGAGGTTCCATAGATCTGGACGCGGGTGCCATATGGTGCCGAGCCCCTGAGAGAGGAGGTCCTTTCTCAGAGGAATGCGCCAGGGAGGTGCTGTCGCGAGGGAAATGAGTTCGGGAAACCAGGTCCGGGTGGGCCAATGGGGCGCAACCAGCAGGACCTGCTCCTCGTCCTCCCTGAGCTTGCACAGTGTCTGTGCGAGTAGGCTCACTGGGGGAAACGCATACTTGCGTAAGGCCCGAGGCCAGCTGTGTGCCAGTGCGTCTGTGCCGAGGGGGCCCTCGGTCAGGGAGAAGTACAGCTGGCAGTGGGAGGACTCGGGGGAGGCAAACAGGTCTACCTGAGCTTCCCCGAATCGACTCCAGATCAGCCGGATCGTCTCGGGATGGAGTCGCCACTCTCCGGGGAACGTGAGCTGTCGTGAGAGCGCGTCGGCCGCACGATTGAGCTGCCCCGGGATGTGAACAGCACGCAGTGACCTGAACTGCGTGTGACTCCAGAGGAGGAGATGGTGGGCGAGCTGTGACATGCGGTGTGATCGTATACCTCCCAGCCGGTTGATATACGAGACCGCCGCAGTGTTGTCCGTGCGGACTAGCACGTGCTTGCCCAACAGCAGTGGCCGGAACTGCCGCAAGGCTAAATGCACTGCCCACAGCTCCAGGCAGTTGATGTGCCAAAGCAGTCGGGGCCCTGTCCAGAGCCCCGAGGCTGCCTGCCCGTTGCATGTAGCGCCCCAGCCCGTGCTGGAGGCATCTGTTGTGACAACAGTATGCCGGGACACTTGTTCTAGGGGCACCCCGGCCCGTAGAAAGGCAAGGTCTGTCCAGGGGCTGAGGGAGCGGCGACACTGCTGGGAGATACCCACTTGCAGTATACCGCGGCGCCATGCCCACCTCGGGGCCCGGGGTGCCTCATACCTTGAGCCTCTGAAACTGTTTCAGTGGTACCACATTCCTGCCTCTGAAGGAACTCAGGCAGTTCAGCACTGCTTGGGCACGTTCCTCCGTGAGGCGTGCCGTCATACTCACCGAGTCTAACTCCACACCGAGAAAAGAGATTCTCTGCACAGGGGAGAGCTTGCTCTTTTCCCAGTTGACCCGAAGCCCCAACTGGCTGAGGTGCCGGAGCACCAAGTCCCTGTGATCGCCCAACTGCTCTCTGGATTGGGCTAGGATAAGCCAATCGTCGAGGTAGTTGAGGATCCTGACGCCCACTTCCCGTAACGGGGTAAGGGCGCCCTCTACAACCTTCGTGAACACACGGGGAGAGAGGGAGAGCCCGAAGGGGAGGACCCTGTACTGCCATGCCCGACCTTCGAACGCAAACCGTAGAAACGGTCTGTGTCGCGGAAGGATCGAAACGTGAAAGTAAGCGTCCTTCAGGTCGATCGCTGCAAACCAATCCTGGGGCTGAATGCATTTGATCATGCGCCTGTGCGTCAGCATCTTGAACGGGAGCTTGTGCAAAGCCCGGTTCAAGACTCGCAGATCCAGGATTGGCCGAAGGCCACCACCTTTCTTGGGTACGATGAAGTAAGGGCTGTAAAACCCCTGCCTCATCTCGGCTGGAGGGACCGGCTCGATTGCATCCTTTGCCAGGAGGACAGCAATCTCCTCGCGCAAGACAGGGGCGTTCCGGACTGCCACCGACGTCTCGAGAACGCCGTTGAACTTGGGAGGTCGCCTGGCGAACTGAATCGCGTAGCCGAGTCGAATTGTGCGCGTGAGCCAGCGAGACAGGCTGGGCAGCGTGAGCCACGCCTCCAGACGCTGTGCAAGCGGCTCCAACGGCACAATCGACGTACCTGTGGTGGTGCAGCGAAAGGGAGTAGGGGTGGATGGTACAGAAGGCGGTGCGTTCTGAGGCATCCTCACCGAACTCCCTGGGTCCCAAACGGGACTGGCCAGAGGTGCGTGGGGAGGAATGTCGTCCCCGAACCGTACTCTCTTGGCTACTGGCAAAATGGGTCGTGGGCGAGAGTGAGGAAGCAGGGCGTCGCACACTGTCGTCCCATGGACCTGAGAACCCGGAGGAAAAGGAAATTGCTCTTTCTTTGAGAAGGTGGGTACCGCTGGCCCTTGGACCAGCGGCGGAACAGAAACAAAACGAAACAGAAGATTCTCCTCCCGGCCCTCCACCGGGGAAGGAGCGGCGCTGTTCTCGCCGTCTCCTGAGAAAGAGCAAACTCCAACATCTCCGGGTTGCCCGCGTCAGGGCCGCTTCGTCGACTTCCTGGACGACTTGGGGCCTGGCTGGGACGCGGGGGGCGCCGCTCTCCTGCGAGAGGCTCGACGCACCGGCCTATGTGTCGATTCGGCCTGGGGCGGAGCAGCTCTGGAGGACGCAGGAGGGCGCCCACGGCGACGGGCAGACTGAGGCCTGGCCCTGGGGGCAGCGGTGGATGGTGCATCACGCCGGGGCAGGATGTGCTGGATCGCCTCGGTCTGCTGCTGTACCGCCGAGAACTGCTGGGCAAAGCCCTCGACGGTGTCGCCGAACAGCCCTGCCTGGGAGATGGGGGCGTCGAGAAAGCGTGCCTTGTCGACGTCCTTCATCTCTGCCAGGTTGAGCCAGAGATGGCGCTCCTGGACCACCATGGTGGACATCGCCTTCCCGAGGGACCGCGCCGTGACTTTCGTCGCTCGTAGAGCGAAGTCAGTCGCCGTGCGCAGCTCCTGCATCAACCCCGGGTCGGTACTACCCTCGTGCACCTGTTTGAGCGCCTTGGCTTGGTGAACCTGCAGGATAGCCATGGCGTGCAGGGCGGAGGCTGCCTGGCCCGCAGCACTGTAAGCTTTGGCCGCGAGAGCGGCTGTCAGTTTACAGGCCTTGGACGGGAGACACGGACGGTTCCTCCAAGTGGCGGCGTTTCGTGGGCACAAGTGCACCGCGACCGCTCTCTCCACCTGGGGAATGCCCGCGTACCCCCTGGCCACTCCGCCGTCGAGGGTAGTGAGGATGGAGGAGGCGGACGAGCGGCTTCTGGCCGTGAAAGGGGCCATCCACGACTTCGTCAGCTCCTCATGCACCTCCGGGAAGAAAGGCACCGGAGTAGAGCGCGGTTGTGAGCCGCGTCCCGCTCCGAGAAACCAATCATCCAGCCGCGAGGGCTCGGGACTGGGCGGTCTGTTGACCTCCAGCCCGATACTCACGGCTGCCCGGGCAAGCATGGCCGTCAGCTCCGGGTCCGGTGCGGCGGTGGCGACAACACCCGAGGGGGGCAGCCCCACCGCACCTTCATCCTCGGAGGACGTGAACCCATCCCCCGATGCTGCGATCGACATCCTATCTACAGATGGCGCACCGAATGAAATGCTGGGCGCCCCGTGGGACAGACCAGCGAAATCACCCGGGAACCGGACGGGATGTTCGCTGCGTGAGGAGTAAGAGGTCCGTGGGGGCATGCCCGGCGGAGAGGCTCTTACAGTAACCCTCAGATCTCCCAGAGCGTCAGCCGGCGATCCTCTGCTCGAGTCAGAGAGATCAGCACGGGTGGCGGCAGAGGGTGCCAATCCTTTCATAAAGGAAAGGCGAGATCGCAGCGAAATCATGCTCATACGCCCACAACAGACGCATGAGTCATCCACGAACGCAGCATCAGCGTGTCGGAGGCCCAGACACTGAAGACAACGATCGTGTCCGTCATCCGCAGACAGGAAACGACCGCAACCAGAAGGACACGGACGAAACGGCATCTTGAAAAAGACGCAATCGTCCGTGATTTGCTCTTTTAGAATTTGCTCTCTCAGTTGAAGTGCCCAGGGGAATCGCTGATGAGAGGGACTCCGCTGATCGCACCGTTACGCCAACCGGCAACAAAACAAAGATGAACGGCTTTGTGGAGATCAGCACTCTTCTCACCCACTCGGCTCCGAAGCAAAAATCTAATGAGTGGATGCACCTGTCGCCCTTTTATACCCGTATGTACGGGGAGTGGCTCAGGTATGCAAAATCCACTAGCCAATTTCATTGGCGTTTTCTCTTTAGTCAGAGATGTTCGGGGCTTCCAGGTAAATCCCCTATGTCGTCACGACATAACTCGTAGTGACCGACAGATAGGGAACAACTGTTTGCTGGAACTTCAGAACTTTAGCATGTCTTCAAAATGTAGTTACTCACCCAAAACATTTCATTCATGCTTCAAAAGCTAGTTATCGTGTCAGTAGTTTGGCCAAGGCCACCAAAATATAAAGTATCTTTGTCATCGTGTGAGCCACACTGGTCAAAATTATTATTTGTTTTTTCACCATGACAGTCAACCATGGAAATTTAAGTTTTATTAAAAAAATCTGATTTTTGTTGAGAAGAGTCAATAGTACATAGAACAAAAATGTATATGAACATTTGTATTTATACAGTACATTTATTTTTGTACGAATGTATTACATGTAAAGTGAAATCTTGCTTCTCCAATCACTGTATATTTCATATTTCTTATGTTACCACAAATACAGAAAAATACAAAATAACATCCATGAAAAACTGATTCTTGGTAGACATCCTGTCGCTCTTGTTGGTCAGGCCAAAGATTTTCATCACATCTGATGTTTTCCATTGACATGCATCGGGGGAAATCTCCTTGAATGCCGCACACATCCCCTGCAATGATCATCTGTGATGTTCATGCATGCATCCAGCAGAGACATCTGATCTTATGCTCTATGATTATATACTTTCCATCTCCATTCTCTAAACTGGTAGTGATTGTGCTGTGAGCAATCTACATATATATGCTCCCAAACTTGATTGGTTAAATGGTTGAATGATTGATTCAAATTGTATTGCAATTAGAGGTCATTTGCCAATTTAGCAGACATGACAAACAATGTCAATGTCAGATATTTATGGAATATACATGCGTGTATACAAATTTTTCGTAATTGAATGGATTGTTTTGAATGTGATAGCTTACACGATGAACAATGATTGAGAAGTTGTGAAGACTTTGACAGTTTAAGTGAGAATCGACTCGTCAGTTTTTATCAACAAGCCATATGTAATTAGTTGTTGTGCAAACTGCAGACAATTGTACTTACTGTTTGCACACACGTGCCAAAGCATTTGCAATTTGCTCAAATCAATAAGAAATTCCAATCTAAAGTGAACAATAAGCTAATTGTTCAGAGATCTGAACTTATTGTTTTGGGAAGAAAAAAATAATTCGAGAATTGAGCCAAAGCAATTGAGAAAAACTATAACACGATACTTTGAGCGGTGCTCTCCTGATTAGCATAATTAACGTGCATTCCACTGAGAGTCTGCCATGGTTAATGAGGTATAGCTGGCTAATGAGGCCGAGTGAGTGAGCTTATATCAGGGATGTGATTGGCTGCTGCGTGTGCACAGGTTAGTTGTCCTGATTCATGCGCTGTATGAATGTCCATCTTTTCCCCACACATTTCAGTTCAGTGTTTCTTCATGGAGTGTAAATCAATACATAAATGGGACTTAACTAAAGCAAGTTTTGTTCGGAAGCAAATTTTACACATGCTTGTAAAACAGAAAGAAAGTAATAAGTAGAATTTCTTAATGTAAAGTCATAATTGCGAGATATAAAGTTAAAATTGTGAGAAATAAAGTCAGCATTGCAAGATGTAAAGTCAAAATTTCAAGATGTGAAGTCAGAACTGCAAGATGCAAAGTTACAATTGTGTTACATAAAGTCTGAATTACAAGGTATAAAGTATTTATATAATTGCGAGATCTAAAGTCAGAAATATTAGATGTAAAGTCAGATTGTGAGATGTAAAGTTAAAATTGTGCGATCTAAAGTCTGAATTACAAGACATTTTTTATTTGTCTTTGAAATAATTTTTTTGGCTCATGGCAGAACCAGGCTTCAATAATCATGGCATGTGTCTGAATTATCGCATGTAATCTATGATTTGTGATTGTATCAGTGTTTGGATTGGCGTGTTCCAGTGAAGCGTGCTTTCAGTGACACAAAATCGTTCCAGTGCTAAACCTGCTGTTTCTCTCATCAGGCTGTGTTTTGACAACATATAATATCTCTGCAAACCTCTTTGGAAAGGTTTCTGTGGGTCGTTTGCCTGCAGTGATAACACGCTTTAGCCATGAAATGACTCCTCAAAGACTAAATGACTTTCGAGGCAAAAATGACTTTGGGATTGATCTGGCGCTGTCGACAACATGCCCCGCCGCCTGTGAGCTGGTCATTATTCACGTTTTTTACACAGCAGGTCCAAACGTCTGAGACGGCATTGAGAAGCTGGGATTTTTTTCATTTAATACCTGGAAAGAAATAAAGGTTTAGGATTTAGAAACACACAAATCAAATTAAACTTATTCAACTTTTGCCCAATGAAAAACAAAGATTCCGTGATATTTCTAGGTCTGGGAAATGAATGTACATTTTATTCACATTTATTCACATTGTTGCTGATAACATATTTTGTAATGAAAAACTGTACTGCATTAGACCGGTAGGTAAAGTTAAAATGAAAAAATGTAAGTCCAAATGTTTTGCTATCATATCTTAGGATCATGCACGGTTTTATAGACATTTCACAGCAATATATCTACAAAATAGCCTGTTTGGGATATTTCTGAAATAATAACTGAATTATTCATAAATGACTTAACATAATAACGTCAGTATTTTTCCTCAAAATTGGGCTTTATAAAAAAGTTGCAATTAACTATTTTTTAGTGGTGAAAATGGGCTTCCATAAAAGACAACTATAATGCACTTTAAATAAAATTTCAATTATTAAAGTTAAGCATTCAAATTAATGTAAAAAACAACCAATTTCACTATTAAATTTCACAGATAATTGGCAAGTAAAACACTGAAATAAACATGAAATTTTGAAATAGAAGGACTGAATTAGATTTCTAGTTAAGTGTACTTTAGTCATCTTTGTTTTTATTACAGTGGACCATTTATTGGTCGATTCTGAAATCGTATACTGTGTGTTTGTCCAACTTTTCATTCCCGGATCTGAAGCACCAGCCCTGCTGTTAAAAACACACGTCTCTTCCCAGGATGCTGTTCTTGTGAAGAGCTTGAGCATCTCTGACCTGCTGTTAATCAGCCGTAACACACTGACTGCTCTACAGTCTCTCCATGCACTCCAATTACCACACAAACCATCATTAGCCCTGTTATCAGAGCTGTGTCGCTGCTGCTGCTGGTGCTGCTGCGTTGAGTCTGATGGTGAGGAGGATGGGAACCGCGAGGTTAAGAAAATGTATAAAGATACATAGAAAAGAGCAAAAACAATCTGCTGGAATCTGTAAAAATGTAAAATTTAATGGCTGTTAATATCTCCTTTCACACATTCAGACTTTGCTGGTAAATTACCGTTACGAGATCATGGGCCAGTTTTACTAACCAGCGCAAACCATCTTTTGGCATTACAATTTTACTGTCAGGTTTTACTAAAGATGCACAGTGAAGAATTGGCGCACAAAAGGCATGGACACATTTATTTTTGCACGTAACCTTATTCAATATGCATTTGCAGGAGTTTCCCTTTCAGACACAAAAGTTATGCGGAGGAGTGCATTCAAAATAATCATAAAACGGGTTTTACTAACGTTTGCACTCGTCAAATTACTGGCATTTGCGCCATTATTAAACACCCCAAAAAGCATGTCTTAAACCATTTTGCGCTTGAAATGGCTGCAATTACTGTTTCTAGTAGGAGGCAGAGAGCGCGTGGTAGAAGGAGAGTTTTTTTCCACATGTATTAATTTATTTTGAATGCCAGAAGAACACATTATCCGAGAATATCATTTGCCAAGCCATGTTATTTTTAATTTGGTTCAGGAAATAAAAGAAAACTTTGAACCCTAGGAGTCATGCAATACCGGATCTATCAAAACATCTAATAAACCTTCATTTTTTGGCCTCTGGTTCTTTTCAACGTACTGTGGCTTCTTTATTCTTTATTTGCGACTACGCTCATTTGTGCTGCGTTGGTCAATATGTAAACGTACGGTGACGCATTGCTGCCACAGATATATTTTTCCACTCAATTATGTCGCTATAACGAGATCTTTTCTCGTTAAAACGACATCTTTTCTCGTTATAACGAGATCTTTTCTCGTTAAAACGACATATTTTCTCGTAATAACGAGACCTTTTTTCGTTCAAACGACATCTTTTCTCGTTATAACGACATATTTTTCTCGTAATAACGACATCTTAATTTTATTTAGTTTAAATAGTGTGCACTGTTTTATTTTATGTACTTTATGTAACATTAGCCTATTCGTGATAAACTTGAATGCTGTGTACATCGCGTGCCATTGCCTACAGTCCCGGTAGCCTATGGTCAATATAATAATTAATTATGTAATAATTTCTAATAATAATTCAAAATAAAATTATGAATCCATCTCTGATAATCCCGGGTGCTAATCAAGTAAGTTTGTTTATGCATTA
Organism: Ptychobarbus kaznakovi; assembly: GCA_027422405.1. Lineage (NCBI taxonomy): Eukaryota > Metazoa > Chordata > Actinopteri > Cypriniformes > Cyprinidae > Ptychobarbus > Ptychobarbus kaznakovi. The sequence goes on from CM049797.1 coordinate 8,914,495, forward strand.
AACGAAAATGGATGTTTTTCCTCACTTAGCGAGGCCACGACATGAGGATGCCTTACCGTTATTGTTCATATTCGATTTGTTGTTAAATCAAACTTCAGTCATTCAAATAAATAAATATTCCAAGCCCAGGGTCAATTATTCAAAAATAACTGTTTTGATCTGATCATATATAGCCTAAACAAGTCATGGGTCTGAAGTGCTTGTTATTGGATAGTTTGTAGACAGATTGGAGATTTATCCTAAAAACATGCTGCTACAATTAAACCCATTACATTAAATACATTTAAAACAGTGTATTGCAATTCAGCAGCGTGCAGATCCTCGTTATGTCAGACTGAGCAGCGCGGACAATCGCTCAGCTCAGCCCTACCATGTATCTATTATAGCGGAAAACGTAATCTTGTTAGGACATATTCATTATTACGAGAAAAAATGTCGTTATAACGAGAAAAGATCTCGTTTATTATAGAAAGAGGTCGTTATAACGACATAATTGAGTGGAAAAAATATTATGTCTGTGGCAGCAATGCGTCACCATATCAACATACTGTGGCTTCTTCATTTCTTTATTCTTTATTTACGACTGCTCTAATTTGCGCTGTGCTTGGTTTATTGCGTTGGTCAATATGTAAATGAGATGTTTCTGTGTGCTTTAATTTGTGCATTGTTAGTAAATCACCCGCAGATTTCCTCTCCCAGCGGCGCTGTTTAGGAATTGCGCTCTCTCGATAATTTGTCCTGTTTAGTAAAACTGGCCTCACGTGTGAACAGGACCTTTTCAAAAATACAAAAACACTGACCGCTTGTGTTAACCCCTCCGTGTTTACAAACACAACACCGCGAGGAGCAGCCGTTAAGAGGTCATCTCTGATTAATGATGTCACAGAATTTACCAGTAATTTGAAACTAATGTGTGAATGGTGCTGTACCGGTAAAAGGCGGAACGTCATCACCTGTGTGAACAGCACATTTGTGTATTTACTGGTAAAGTCGTTCCTGAAATTTTACGCAAATTTACTGGATTTACTGTGTGAAAGGGGCTAATGTGTCACTACAGAGCTGTCGCTAGGGTGTTGCTATGTGGTTTCTAGAACGTTGATATGTGGTTGACAGGCGTTTTGGGTGGTTTCTAGGGAGCTGATATGTGGTTGCCAGGGTGTTCTGGTTTGTTTCTTGGGTGTTCCTATGATGTTCCCAGTTGTTGCTATGGTGTTCTAAGTTGTGTTTAGGTTGTTCATATGTCTTTGCTGTGATATTATGGGTTGTTTAAACAGTATTTATATGTGGTTACTATGGTGTTCTGGCATGTTTGTATGGTGTTGCTATGTGGGTGCTATGGTGTTGTGGCTTGTTTTTAGGGTGTTATTTGGTTCTAGGGAGTTCTGGGTTGTTTCTAAGGTGTTGATATGTAGTTGATAGAGCATTTTGGGTGCTTTCTATGGAGCTGATATGTGGTTGCTAGAGTGTTTGGGTTGTTTCTGCACTCTAAAAAACGCTGGGTTGTTTTTTTCAACCCAAATGCTGGGTTGAGACCGCTGGGTAAGGGCTTTGGGATGTTTTAACCCAATTTTGGGTTGTAAATTGGTCTTGATCATAACCTAGAGGTTCTAGGTTGTTCTGGGTTTACAGCAATAAACAATAAAGCGCTATATAAATGCCTCATTCATTCATTCTAGGGTGATGCTATGTGGTTGCTATATGGCTTGTTTCTAGGGTGCTCAGGTTTGTGTTCCAGGTTGTTGCTAGGGGGTTCCTATGTGCCTTCTAGACTATTGTTACGTGGGTGATTGGGTTTTTTAGTTGGTTGCTAGGGTTTTCTGGGTTGTTGCTAGAGTGTTTTTATAATGTTCTGGATTATTTCTAGGGTGTTGCTACAATTTTGCCAGGGTGTTCTGGTTTGTTTCTAAGGTGTTCATTTGGTGTTTCCGGTTGTTGCTATGGTGTTCTAATTTGTGTCTAGGTTGTTGCTATGTCTTTGCTAGGGTATTATGCATTGTTTAAACAGTATTTCTATGTGGTTACTATGGTGTTCTGGGTTGTTTCTAAGGTGTTGCTATGTGGTCATTGGGAGTTCTGGGTTGCTAGAGCTTCCAGTTTGCTAAGGTGTTCTCGAGTGTTGTTATGTCCTGCTTTCTTAAGTCTCTGTAACCAAGGATTTGTGTAAAATTACTACCATTCAGTTTGAGCACGTAAATACTGTTGATGCTTGACTGACAGTCAAAAATAAATGCATAGAATTGATTGATACATGCAACTCAAATTTCATCCAAATGTGCCAAAATTAAACCAATTTAAACTGAATATAAACGATCACTCTTGCATCTGATTGACAGATGCTTTACACTTCAGTAAGGAGAAGACATGCATTGTAAATTCACACGCTTCGAAGCGTCTCTGAGAGCTTAACCACGGTGTGTCGTGTGTGGAAACCAGCAGTAGCCATTTTCCCGTTGATTTGTGATGAGCTTATGTGAGAATAATTAATGCCAATTATCTCTTAATTACAGTGATTAGAGCAGCAGCTGTAGGATCCTCGTCTTGAAGTGAAGAGAGAAACATGTGCTTTAAACGTACCGTGTGTGTGTGTGTGTGTGTGTGTGTGTGTGTGTGTGCGTGTGCGTGCGTGCGTGCGTGCGTGCGTGCGTGTTGTGTGTGTGTGGGGGTGTGAGAGAGAGAGTGTCTGTCTGTGTTTGTGTCAATAAACTGGCCGATAAATGAGGGAGATAGCACTAAAATGAGAAATATCGATTATTAATAAATCACCTCAGTTCGTGAACATCATTCACTTTTAGAAAAATCCAGTCTAATGAACGGAGAACATGACAGCCCCTTGTTTTATTTAATTTACATTAAAGATAAAGTTATTTGAAGAAATATGTTATTCTTTAGCTCTCACAGTGGTTGAATAGATGAATAGTTAAAAAAAATATTTAATTGCTTGATTAATTAATTTCAAAACAATTGAACTGTTGCACTCTGAAGCTTGGTCTGGACAAAACTGGCAAATTTCACTCTATATTGTAAACAAATAAACAAACAAACAAATAAATAAATCAATTAATAAATAAATAGTATTTTTGTACTTTTATCCTGTACATTTTTTAACATCTTTTAAAACATCCAAAGCAAAACTATGAAAGCTATTTTTACAACAATATTAAAAAAAATAAATAATCATTAATTGAATGTATTTTTTTTTCCTGTAAAAGCAACATTATTAAAGCTATAAAGTGAATATAAAATGTATTTTTCTTACCCATAAATGGTTTAAAAATGAAATTTAGCAAACAATAAAAAAATCACAATATTAGAAAAAATTAAATTTTCCTGTAAAAATATCTAAACTATATCTACACTGAAAGATATTGAGACTTGTTTTCAGAAAATAAATCCTACATTTGTATCACACAATTGGCAAACAGAAAGCAAAAAACTATATTTTAAATAAATAAACAAACAAAGAAATAGATCTGTTAAAATGCAATTTAAGGAATATACTTTTTCTTTCACAATTGGCAAATAGTTGTTGTAACTCACTAAATAAATAAATAAATGTAAGATGCAGTTGTTTTTGAGCCAGACACACACTCTAAACACTGTCACATAACACATCTGAATGCATGTTTATGGTAGTGGATATTTAGTTTTCTGTTAAGAGAACAAACTAAACTCTTGATTCTTTCAGTGATAGGTTTTCTCAGAAAAACACACATTTGTTTCCTGGCAGAGCCTGTGATTTGTCAAGTGTTCTTCTTCTTACACTCAGTCTGCCGCAGGATTTGTTAATATAGCTGGTGTTTGGCAGTAGCAATTAAAGCTTTAATCTGAGGGTATTTTCGAGCTATATTCATCCAAATGAACCAGTATGACTGAAAGACTAATTAGAATACAAATTCTAATTAGCAAATTATGAAGCTTAAACCCACACAAGCATGTTTTAGTAACAAAGTGTGAATAAATCAGGACAAGGCATCCATACGGCTCTCTAGAAAACCACATTAAATGCCTGAAACTACCCAGCGGGCGTCTATTTTCTGACATAAGAAGGTTTAACGTGAACAAAACTCTCTTTTTTTCTGTTGCCGTTGGTATAAACCAAATTATTTTCGATCCCGGTGCTAATTAAGGAGCAGGCTGTGGCTTTGAGAAGATTTTCTGAGCGCTTCGTGGGAGAGGAAACGCCGTCTATTAGAGTCTTTATATATCAAATATGCATTTCAGCGATTGGTTTTGCTCTTTGAAGAAATCTCAAACCACCCACAGCTCCCTCCAGCTGTACAGTAACTCGGGTTTAAAGCTGTCATTGCTCAGCGATGAGAGCGTTTCACTGCAGATTAAATTAGACTTGTAAATGTGGGGTTGTGAAGATTTCCGAGCTCTGGATTATATTTATTTTAGAGAGAGAGACCCCGCTCGTGAAGGCTTATGCAGGTTAGTTGTCTTATGATTTATTTCAAGGGTCTGTTAAAGGAATAATTCACCCCGAAATGAAAAGTCTGTCAATTACTCACCCTCATGTCATTCCAGCCCCTGTATAACTTACTTTCTTTGTTTAGCAGAAAGTCCTGGCTTGTTTTTCCTTCTGTGGAAGTGAATAAGAACAGATTTCAGTATTCAAAAATAACAAAAAAGCTAGTGTAGGATTCATTTTCACTCAGAAATAGCAAAAGAAACACAGAAATGGCAAGTGACACATTGAATCAAACATGACATTTGGAAGTAGAAAGACTGAAATAGTATTTTCTAGTAAAACAAACTCCAATAATCTTTATTTACAACTTTTAAAATAATTTTACTTTGCATAACAGTATTCATATGCTTCATTCCAAGTCTTCTGAAGTTATACTTTGTATGGAGAACTGATAAAAATGTTGATTAAATTGGCTGAAAATCTGAAAATCCATGTTTCAAGATTTCAAGATTTGAAAGCTAAAACCAAAAGGACTTTTTTAAAGCATTTGATGACTAAATGTGTTCTGTTCCTCACACAAACCTATAAAATTGCTTCAGAAGATATTAAATAAAGCACACAATCAATAAGGACTACTTTTGTTTTGTGGTCATTTTTAGAGCTCACCCCAGGGGAAGAATAAAATGGGGTAACACTATTTTAAGGTGTCCTTGTTACAAATGTACTTACTATTACAATAACAATAAATTATGCATAATTACTATATGCAAGTATCTCTAATCCTAACCCTAAAGCACATGTAGTTAATTAATATTACTCAGTACTTAAATGTAGAATTACACTGTAACAAGGACACCTTGAAATAAAGTGTAAGCTACAATGGGTTTGGAGAGACATGAAGGCACATAAAAAAGCACATATAAACTACTAAAACCTAAACTGAAATCAAAGCTGAAAATATCAAAATAAAAGCTAATTCAAAATATTACTGTAATAGTATAAATAATACTGAATAACTCTGCTGAAGTCTTGCGTGTCTCTAAAGCGTAACATCGCAGAAATGTCTCTGACTGAAAAACAGCTCAGAGAAACACCTCGTATCCCCCACCGCAACATCAAATCCCAGACGCTGATGTATTCCTGACATGCCCAGGCCACTTCCAAGAGTGATTAAAGATGATTATCGGAAGTCTTTGTTTGACTAATCCAGATTAATGACATTGAAGGATTAATGCACTTGTGCTTGAACTCATGTGAGCCGTCGGAGCTTCCAGCTGTCAGTAGATCCTGCAAAAGCACATAAACATCACAACGGTTGTGTGAGGTAATGGTCAGGGATTTCTGGGATTTATTCTGTAAGATCTCTCCCAGGGTAGCTGAGGTTTTAACCAGACCTGCCTAATCTACAGCAATCCTCTGATAGAAACACACCACAGGCCCAAAACCTGCCATTCATCTCCTCAGATACAGCAATTTAATACTTTCAAGAAAAAGTTGTTTTTTTTTAGTACAAAAGGCTACATGAAAAATCTGCATGTATATGTATATATATATATATATATATATATATATATGTGACCCTCTCTGTGAAAACCCAGCTAAAGGCATTTTTTTGTGATTTGCTGTTTTCTACAAAATAAAAATCATCCTTCATATGGTAAAGAACATTCTGTGAAAATGTAACCTTTATATCTTTAATATTGACTGAGTAAGGTCATGTAAAAGTTTCACATTATAGTGAAATTAATGGCAGAAATCTAATTTTGATGCATAATTAGATTTTGAGACTTTAGCCTGGATTTTACAGAGAGTGTCACATACAGATATACACTCACCGGCCACTTTATTAGGTACACCTGTTCAATTGCTTGGTAACATAAATTGCTAATCAGCCAATCACATGGCAGCAACTCAATGCATTTAGGCATCTAGATGTGGTGAAGACGACGTGCTGAAGTTCAAACCGAGCATCAGAATGGGGAAGAAAGGGGATTTAAGTGACTTTGAACGTGGAATGGTTGTTCGTGCCAGACGGGCTGGTCTGAGTATTTCAGAAACTGCTGATCTACTGGGATTTTCACGCACAACCATCTCTAGGGTTTACAGAGAACGGTCAGAAAAAGAGAAAATATCCAGTGAGCGGCAGTTGTGTGGATGAAAATACCTTGTTGATGTCAGAGGTCAGAGGAGAATGGGACAGACTGGTTAGAGATGATAGAAAGGCAACAGTAACTCAAATAACCACCCGTTACAACCAAGGTCTGCAGAATACCATCTCTGAACACACAACACGTCGAACCCTGAAGCAGATGGGCTCCAGCAGCAGAAGACCACACCGGGTGCCGCTCCTGTCAGATAAGAACAGGACACGGAGGATACAATTCACACAGGATCACCAAACTGGACAATAGAAGATTGTAAAGCGTTGCCTGGTCTGATGAGTCTTGATTTCTGCTGCGACATTCAGATGTAGGGTCAGAATTTGGCGTAAAGAACAAGAAAGCATGGATCCATCCTGCCTTGTCTCAACGGTTCAGGCTGGTGGTGGTGGTGTAATGGTGTCGGGGATATTTTCTTGGCACACTTTGGCCCTTTAGTACCAATTGAGCATTGTTTAAAACGCCACAGCCTACCTGAGTATTGTTGCTGACCATGTCCATCCTCTTTATGACTACAGTGTACCCATCTTCTGATGTACTTCCAGCAGGATAATGCACCATGTCACAAAGCTCAAATCATCTCAGACTGGTTTCTTGAACATGACAATGAGTTCACTTTACTCAAATGGCCTCCACAGTCACCAGATCTCAATCCAATAGAGCACCTTTGGGATGTGGTGGAACGGGAGATTCACATCATGGATGTGCAGCCGACAAATCTGCAGCAACTGTGTGATGCTATCATGTCAATATGACCAAAATCTCTGAGGAATGTTTCCAACACCTTGTTGAATCTATGCCACGAAGAATTAAGAAAGTTCTGAAGACAAAAGGGGTCCAACCTGGAACAAGCAAGACATTTTTGTATAGGGATAACTACAGTCAGCCATTAAACTCCAACAGGTTATTCTGGACCCTGATGAATAAACTAATAAATAGATGGACATGAAATATTGATTTGCACAGATACATCAGTAGCACAAATGGTGCAGGATGAGTTACAAAGTTTAATATTTAGTCTAAAGGGTTTGTTCAAATGGCTAACAACAAGTATGAGAAATAGTGACAGTGACGATTAGCATACACCACTAATTAAATAAAAAATAAATAAGAACAAAATTGGCATTTTCAAAATCCTGTCTGCTGATGGATTTAATTAGATCTAAAAAATGTTAAACCAAATAAAAGGGACAGAATAAAACCCTTAGTCAAATTAACCCAAATAAGACACTAAAGTATGCATTTTTTTAAACAATCAAAAAGCATTCATACATGTTGCGTCATTGTACAGTCCTCATGCACAAAAATCAGTTTTATTCCAAACCAACAGACAATATCCGGCACAAGTGTTTGTGTATTAGCCTGTGTGGAGCGCCTGATGTGAGGTGTCAGGTGGAGAAGTTAAATCAGCAGCCGCTTCAGCAGCACACAGCTGTTTACTCACATTCAGACCTCAGTCTGTCATCAACATCTAGTTACACAGGCAAACAGAGGACGAGGACCATAGCAACCGCTATCGCTTTTATGTCTGATAACACTGGTGGCCCTGTTTTTAAGAGTTGAGTGTGCTTTTAGAATTGCCGTTTAATTTTCTGGTTGTTTTACTTATTTTACACACACACATATATATATATGATTTATGTTATATATATATATTACATATATTTCTTAAATATATACTGTACATGTATGTGTGTATTTACATTTACATTTATGCATTTAGCAGATGCTTTTATCCAAAGTGACTTACAGTAAATTCAGGTTATACATTTGTTCAGCATGTGTGTTCCCTGGGAATCGAACCCACAACCTTTGCGCTACTAACGCAATGCTCTGCCACTGAGCCACAGGAACAGGAATATTTATATGAATATACACAGCACACACACATATATTATGTAAACACAAACGTTGGATGTGATTAATCATGATTAATTGATTTGACATCACTAGTGTGTGTGTGTGGGGGGGGTATATAAATATTACACACACACACACACACACACACACACACACACACACACACACACACACACACACACACACACACACACACACACACACACACACACACACACACACACACACACACACACACACAAGAATGGGTGTGTGTGTGTAGAATTAAAAAGTAATATATAAATTTGAATATAAATTTGACATACGTAAATATGTAAATTACACATACATATAATGGGATTACAAATGTATATGTACAATTGGATTCAATATATTGACCAATTTAGCATCGACAAGGTGAAACCTCTTCTTATACTATCACTAAACCATATCGCCACAGTAGATGTTTTCTATGGACATATATGGAATAATTCAAACATCACTATTGTCATGAATACATATCTATATACATGCACCTCTTTGTCGATCCTGTTCCCGTCCAGTCGCCGTTAACTAATTAGACGTCTGCTTAAACTGAGAGCCGCTGTCTGAGAGATGCATTTCATGAGATGTGCTCTGTGCTGAATTAGCATTTCTGTGCCTGAGGTCTGAATAGGGAATGGGGCTACCTTTACTATTTTGCTGCCATAAAAATGAAAGCGACACCAAAGAAAAGGAACGAGATGAAACGGAAATGAGATTAAGAGCAGAGCAGAGCTAATGTTAATATTTTCATATGTTCATGCTTTCTCTCATATTCATTCCTTCCATCTTGCATTTGTTTGCCTTTGTCTGCTGGGCTTTAAATGTCATCTTACATTGACCTCATGAATAGTGTGTGTGTGTGTGTGTGTGTGTGTGTGTGTGTGTGTGTGTGTGTGTGTGTGTGTGTGTGTGTGTGTGTGTGTGTGTGTGTGTGTGTGTGTGTGTGTGTGTGTGTGTGTGTGTGTGTGTGTGTGTGTGTGTGTGTGTGTGTGTGTGTGTGTGTGTGTGTGTGTGTGTGTGTGTGTGTGTGTGTGTGTGTGTGTGAGTGAGTGAATCTTTTTCTAGTCATTCTGAGCAGCTGTGGTGTGTTTACAATCTTGTCCTCGGGTTTTCATCTTCAAAATCACCTAAGACTGCAGAACAATGGCATTAATGTTTCATAGCTTGTCTAATGCACACTAATGTTTCTTTTAGTATCAACATTGTCTAAAACACATTATGAGAAAAACCGACACCAATAAGTCAATATCTAACATAGAGAGCTATAAAATGAATGCTGCAGCTCAGATTAGCTGCTCGTGGGTGTATTTAGTGAAATGTTTCAGTTCATATTGGGATCTGTGACTTTTGATTGCTGATTTATAAATATTAGGGCTATATGTAATATTTATGTATTTTAATTGCCTATAAAATCCTGTCCAACATAACCTAATGAACTTATGATGCATATTTGTCAGACTTGCATGAAACGGGTAAGATTTCTGCACACAAAAAAATCATGGCATAGTTTATTAACTACTTGCATCTATTTTAATCTATTTAAATATGTTAATCAAAATGCATCGATTCAAATTGCTTAGAATCGGCGTAAATCTGTTTGTGAAAGCAATTAAATTTATTCACTTATAAAGTATGAACATGATCAATATACAGTATAATACCCAATAATCAATAATGAATAAGATTGAAACAAATTGGATTTATTGCTGATAAATATATAAAGCGTGTATTTAAAACATTCAGTTTATTAGTACTATTAGAAATCTTAAGTGCTTCATGTATGTATGACTGACAAATATGCACCACATTCAGTTTGTGCAATGCAAATGGTTAATTTTATACATTTAAAATACATATATCCAGAGGCGTCGTGCACTCATTATTTTTGAGGGGGCATGAGTTAATAGGGGGGGGGGTCATCATTTGACACACATCAGCCACAATAGCACTTAAGTTATTATGTTTGATTTTTTTTCCTTTTTATTAACTATATTTTGCACCTATAGTTTGCACCTGCTGGACCAGAAAACATGTACAAATCCTACAGATGCTAATTAAAAATATATATATAAAAATAAGCTGAGTTAGATTTTTTTTAATCAAAATTAAAAGATTCCATAAGAATGAATGTTATATCTGCACTCACACGAGTTAAAATGCAGAATGACAAAAACCAAAATGTGAAATAAAAAAAAGCGTTATATCAAGACGTTAAATGCGTTATATCTTTTTTCTCCTGCGCTCATGTAAGCATCCACTCCACTTACTGCAAAATGTCAATTTAAAAATCCATAAAAATTTAATAAATATATATCATATATATCATTTCATATATATATATATACATATAAATCCATAAAAATGACATATACAGTATATATTATATGCATCTCCTGTGCTGACATGACCATCCATTCTGTTGACTGCGAAATCAAAAATCAAACGTGAAGTGCCAAATAGTCTTTGGTGTGGAATTAAAGGAGGCCGTGTTGGGCGGCCGCTGAAGCACATCTTAACGGCTCACGGCGCTTTTCTTCCACCCACCTCAGTGAAGAGACCTGCCACTGTCAATCATTCTCTTGTAGCCGCGCTGGCACAAACACACCTCGACCTCTGATAAACAGCGTGTCATAGGAGACTAGTGCTGCGGCGTGTGTTAATGGTGGAGGACGTGAGGGACTTGCAGTTCTGCGGTGGGCCTGTCTCTGTGTTCACTGTGGAGTGATAAGAAGATATAAGCAGCAATCTGAAACCTGCTTTAGGAGGTTCAGGTGTTCAAGAAATTGTCTTTGCATGTCTGAATGTGTTTTTACACACCTTTTGTCTTGGCGTAATACATTGTTTACATTGCTCATCTTATTTCTGTATTTTTATATCTAGTTAAACTGAATTATTTTTTCATCATCATTTACTCTCATTACCCTCATGTTGTTCCAAACCAGTGCGCTGGAATTTATTTGGTGAAACACAAAAGAAGACGTTTTTAATCTTTACCCACTGACCAACACACACACACACACACACACACACACACACACACACACACACACACACACACACACACACACACACACCACACACACACACACACACACACACACACACACACACACACACACACACACACACACACACACACACACACACACACACACACACACACACACACACACACACACACAGACACAGACAGACAGACAGACAGACAGACAGACAGACAGACAGACAGACAGACAGACAGACAGACAGACAGACACACAGACAGGCACACAGACAGACACAGACAGACAGGCACACAGAGAGACAGACAGGCACACAGACAGACAGACAGACACACACACACACACACACACACACACACACACACACACACACACACACACACACACACACACACACACACACACACACACATAAATAATTGAATTAAAGGGGTATAGCTTTGTTGCTTGCTGAAAATTTACTCACATAGAGACCCATGTAGTAGTGCTGGGCATATGGCAAGCCGGTTTAACTTTTATTCCTAACAATTACATTTTCACTATTCTTGATATCAGGAATTGTATTTATACTAGTATAAAAGGTTATTTTTGATATCAGCAATTCAATTTTCACTAGTTAAAATGCAAATTCTTGAAATCAAGAATTAGCATTTTTGTTGTTAGCATAATTGTTGATATCTGTAATTGTATTTTTACTAGTTAAATGTCACCATAGGCTGCCATTCAAAATAAATTGTTGATATCAATAATTAATTTCTTGCTAGTTCAAATTCCAATTTCACATATCAGAAATACAATTATTACTAGTAAAAATGCCTATTATTGATATCGACAATTTAATTCTTGATATCAGAAATTACCCTCCCAATTGTTGGTATCAGAAATACATTTTCAGATATCAGAAATGAACATTGTCACTAGTGACAATTAAATTATTGATATCAATAAAAAAAATTTTAATGGTAGTCTATGGTTACATTTAACTAGTGAAAATACAATTTACTAGTTGAAATTTAATTCCTGATATCAAGAATTCATATACTGAGAATTAATAAAAGTCAAAAAGGCTTTGCCATACTGGGCAGCGATTAATCGCATCCAAAATAAGTTTTTGTTTATATAATATATGTGTGTACTGTGTATATTTATTATGTATATATATATATATATACATAAACACCCATACAGCATACATTTAGAAAATATTTACATGTATTTACATGTCTATACTTATGTTAATATAATTTATATTATATATAAATATATTTTATATTTAAACGTAATACATATATTCTTAAACATATACATGCATGTGTGTGTATTTATATAATACATATACACAGTACACACACACATTATATAAACAGAAACGTTTATTTTGGATGCGATTAATCAAAGAACGGGTATTGTTTTGGTTTTAGGACAACTTTGATTAAAGGTGTTGATCCACTTCAAATGTTGACTACCTGAACCTTTTCAAACCGTTATGTTTAGGAGGAGACGCACCTGGAAATAACCGAATAGATGTAGTTGTTGTCTATTGTCTCTATTTACATTGGCTGTGTTGTGTCAGGTCTCAGTATCCGTGGCAGTCAGGATGAAGACTCTACGGATCCTCAGCTCATGCGTCTGGATAACATGCTGCTGGCAGAGGGCGTGTCCGGACCGGAGAAAGGGGGCGGGGCCGCGGCGGTTGCTGCGGCAACAGCAGCAGCGGGAGTGGGAGCTGATAACTCCATCCAGCACTCGGACTACAGAGCCAAACTCAGCCAGATCAGACGGATCTACCACACGGAGCTGGAGAAGTACGAGCAGGTGTGTACAGCTGTGAACAACAGTCAATCAATCAGGAACATGCATACGGCAGTATTCACTGAAATCAATCACATCCTGGCACTGCTGATATTAAGAGAAGCATGTACTTACACTACACATCTGAACGTGGAAAAACACAAGATGACTTATTTCATACACAATGAGCAGCGTTATTTTAGTATTATTTATATATAATTATAGGTTAGAATGTTTATTTTGAGCTTTTATTATTATATTATTTTCAATTTAGATTACTTTGTAGTAACTTTGTTGTGATTTTGTCTTTATAATATTACTATGTAGTTTTTTGGTGCTTCATCTTAAGCTTATTTCACATGTAGTTAAAGTTTTTCATCTAATAGTTATATTTTATTTCAAATAACAAAAATGTTTGAATAGCTTTAGTTTTAGTACATTTTTTGTAATTTTGCTACTCATTAGTTTTTAGTAATTTTTAACTGAGTTACTTATTTTGTGTACTGAAAACACTTAAGTACATTTTAATATTATTTATATTCTTTTATAACTTTTATTTCACTTTGAATTAGCATTTATTTTTTTATTTTCAGATTAGTTTTATTTTTAGTCATTTTGTTATGGGCTTTTGTTTAGTCTTTTTTAACATTATGTTTAGGTTTAATAATAATAATAATAATTTGTATTTATATAGTGTCTTTGAAGGCCTTTACAAGGTCGCTTTACAAGAAACAGAAAAATATCATAAATATTAATTCATTTATTTTATTTCCAGATGATAATGTTAGCGGTTCAATTTCAGTTTGTTGCCAATGCAGCATTTCTAATTTTCATTCAGAGTTTTTAATTGAATATTTCCATTTAGATTTATTTCAGTTAACACAAATACTTTAGTTAATGGCTTTGCGTGATCAGTTATGACTCATTTGATTGGTCCACAGGCGTGCAATGAGTTCACGACCCATGTGATGAACCTGTTGAGGGAACAGTCTCGCACGCGACCCATCTCACCCAAAGAGATCGAGCGCATGGTCAACATCATCCACCGCAAGTTCAGCTCCATCCAGATGCAGCTGAAGCAGAGCACCTGCGAGGCCGTGATGATCCTCAGGTCCCGCTTCCTCGACGCCAGGTCAGAAACACTGTTACATCTCGCTTAACATGCATGCATCTTGCCAGTATATATGTTTAGGAAAGGTGTTTTTTAGTATTACTTATATAGTATTACATGCTATTAATATTATGAATGAGCTTTTATTTGCAAAAGGTGTTTTTTAAGTATTACTTATATAGTATTGCATGCTATTAATATTATGAATGAGCTTTTATTTGCAAAAGGTGTTTTTTAAGTATTACTTATATAGTATTACATGCTATTAATATTATGAATGAGCTTTTATTTGCAAAAGGTGTTTTTTAAGTATTACTTATATAGTATTGCATGCTATTAATATTATGAATGAGCTTTTATTTGCAAAAGTTTTTTTAAGTATTACTTATATAGTATTACATGCTATTAATATTATGAATGAGCTTTTATTTGCAAAAGGTGTTTTTTAAGTATTACTTATATAGTATTACATGCTATTAATATTATGAATGAGCTTTTATTTGCAAAAGGTGTTTTTTAAGTATTACTTATATAGTATTACATGCTATTAATATTATGAATGAGCTTTTATTGCAAAATGTTTTTTAAGTATTACTTATATTATTACATGCTATTAATATTATGAATGAGCTTTTATTTGCAAAATATGTTTTTTAAGTATTACTTATATAGTATTAAATGCTATTAATATTTTGAATGGGCTTTTATTTGCAGTTTAGTTTAACTTAATTTTGTCATATGCTTTTGTCAGTCTTCTACTCATGTCACTATTTAGGTATCATTTATTTTTATTTCAGTTTTAGTTTGTTTTTATAAAAACATTTAATGCATGCATTTTACCAGTATATGTGCTTCTTGAATAAGGTGTAATATATAACACACCTAGAAATGTATTTAGTATTAATTATTTATTATTATAGTTTTATTGTTCTGAATTAGCCTATTTGTTATATTTTCAGTTTAGTATATCAATTTTTGTAATTTTGTTATATGCTTTTGTCAGTTTTCTAATTTGTATATGACTATTTAGGTTTATTTGTATTTATTTTTTCAGTTTTAGTTTTGTTTGGTTTTTATCTAAAATATCTTGCATAACATTTAATGCATGCGTTTTGACCATATATGTGACCCTGGAGCACATAAGGAGCACGGGTATATTTGTAGCAATAGCCAAAAATACATTGTATGGGTCAAAATTATAGATTTTTCTTTTATGCCAAAAATCATTAGGACATTAAGTAAAGATCATGTTCCATGAAGATATTTCGTAAATTATCTACTGTAAATATATCAAAACTTAATTTTTGATTTGTAATATGCATTGCAAAGAACTTAATTTGGACAATTTTAAAAGCGATTGTTTTCAGTATTTAAGATTTTTGTTGCACCCTCAGATTCCAGATTTTCAAATAGTTGTATATCAGCCAAATATTGTCCTATCATAACACACCATACATCAATGGAAAGCCTTTTTATTCAGCTTTCAGATGATGAATAAATCTCAATGTTTAAAAATGGACTCTTATGACTGGTTTTGTGGTCTAGGGTCAGATGTGAATAAGGTGCAATCTATATAATACAGGTCATGTACATAGAGAAGCACAGATTTCAGTGTACATAATGCTTGGATTGCAGGTGGTTAGTGAACAAGCCCCAGATTTCTGCTCTAAAACACAAAGCTCAAAACTGTTGAGTGACTTCAAACATCATTTCCCCCAGAGAGACTGTCCTACTAATAACACTGCAACTAGCTTTAGACAAAACAGCATTTTTTAATAAAGAATGAGTTGTTATTGGTGGTGAGTCCGTGTTTTTACACATGTAGGTGTTTTTGCGAGTGTGGGTTTGTTTCTGAGTGTATTGGATGTGCTGAGAGCGAGGCGTGTGTGAACGAGTGGGTGATTTGGTAATATTTTAAGGTCTTCTGAGTGTTTTTCTTAAACTGGCAGAAGGAAATTTCCCAATTAGTGCCGGTTGGCTTGCAAGGGCATGAGTTACTTAAATCAAAGAGTAAATGATGCATAAATCTGCTCATCAGAAAGTTATTCAGCTGATGGAATGCAAATGAAGCAGACAGCGATTGGTGGGCTCAGTGATGACATCATAAAGGAGAGAGTGAGAGATTGGCTGCTAAGGTCAGATTGAATCTAGTCTCATTGTTTTAAACAAATAAGTGGCCCAAAAATAAGCTTTTATGACACATCTGGGACTGTTTATTGGATACAACCTAATAACAGTTGGCTGACCTATAACTCCCAATAATATATACATGCAAAATGAATACTTTATGTATTGTGGTATAGTTATTGCGTCTACCAGCAGGGGGTTGTTGGATCATGCAGAACAATGTTGTTTTGTTTTCCAGTACAAATATCTAAACAGTTTGAACCTTTATGTTGTGTTTGAGTCATTTTGAGCAAGAAAGGATTTTCTTTTTCCTGAAAATACTCGATAATTTGATCACATCGGACTAAAACGTACTCAGTTGTACCCACGCAGGTTATAACAACTAATTGGATATTTTTTGTATACTTTTTGAGGACTTTTTTCCCCACCTTGTTACACTTCTGCTGTTTCTTCTTATGCTACGTGTTTTTTATTTTTTTAACCAAATATTGGATTCAATCTTTTTATCAACCTTTTTTCAATTAGCACAGGTTTTGTATTTATTTTTTGGTATTTTTTTCTGGGCTAATTAGTCATATTTTAAATTAGCATTCATTTTAGTATTTTCTGTTTTGTTTTATTTTGTAATGTTTTTTATCCAAAACATCTTGCATAACATTTAATGCATGCATTTTGCCAGTATTTGTTCCATTATGTAAATAAGGTGGAATCTACATTACACCTAATTTAAATAGAAAAGGTGTTTAGTATTATTTATATACTATTGCAGTTTTTATTAATATTTTAATGCATGCATTTTAACATGTCTTTATTACACACGTGGTGTTCTCAGTAAGAAATGACTAGACTACAAAACATCTTATAAATCTCTCATTATGCTATATTATTACCAAATATTGGATTCAATCTTTTTTGTCAACCCTTCTTCTTTTAGTTAGCACATGCAGGTTTTGTATTTGGATCTAATTGACCGTAGCCCTCATCGGTCTAAGCTTATGCAACTCCGTTTTTGAGTGAACTTTGCCAAAATTATCCACAAATAATGCTTGTTTTCCCCAAAAGCTGAGGCCTATGATCACATTAGGTAAAGGATTTTCAGCACAGGATTTTTTGAAAAATAGATCAAAATTAAGTGAGTTCATGCATAAAACAGGACCATGTTGGCAGATATTTGTTCTCGTTTTAACCATAAACATAACACACTTCATTTTGATATATATATAAACAAGACTCTATCTTTTGTCATTTTGCTTATCAAGTACTTGTATATTGATTTAAGAATGTTTAGATATTTGTATGGGAATATGAGACACAAATACAGAGGAAGAAAGTCATTTTTTGCAGTGATGTTGCTAGTGGAAATACACACTTCTCCTGTAATAACCTTTAATAGTATATCAAGATATTGAAACGATTGAGGATCTATCAGTACTCATGATTCCTCTTTCTCCAGGAGGAAAAGGCGCAACTTCAGCAAGCAGGCGACAGAGATTCTGAACGAGTATTTCTACTCTCACCTCAGTAACCCGTATCCCAGCGAGGAGGCCAAAGAGGAGCTGGCCAAGAAGTGCTCCATCTCTGTGTCACAGGTCAGTCCAGATCTTCAGCTGACAAACAAGAATCACAATCTGAGCAAAATAACTAACACATGTGTTAGAGGTGGTCTGTGACACTGTGAAGGTGCAGAGAGCTTGGCTCAAAATAGTGATGAAGCACAGCGTCGACATGCGTCTCAATATTGGAAATATTAAAGGCGAGAAGGCGAGTCAGTGGATATCAGACAAGCAACGTGCAAAGTTTGTGCAAGACTTAATGCCGGTCAGAACAATTCCCCCTCTGCTCTCCGAGCATAATAATCTCTCCCGCTCACTGATATCAGAAACACAGCTCCGATCAATGCATTTCTTACTGATTTATGGATACAGATGAAGTAGCTCTGTTAAGATTACATTTGTTTGAATGCGTTATTGAGAGAGCCACTGCGTGTCAATAAGTGTTGTAGTACTTCACATGCTTTTACTTGAAAATATTCAGTATGTAGAAGGAACAAACAAATTCCATGATAACTAGTCTATTCCCGCTCGTGTCCATTGCCGTCCTTCACATTCTTTCTGATTTGAGTGATCCTTCTCTATCACGCAAGCTACATATTTAACATGCTAATTCTTACTAAATATGCAGTTATATTACGGGCCGTTGGCAATGTACCTGTGATGGAGCGATGATGGACCGCTCTTAGAGCCAGTGAAAACCACGATGCTCCGACTTTAAAAAATCCGCTCCTCCCTCCAGTAAAACTCACACGACATGAAAGTGAAAGTAAAACTGATAACGTTTTCGGCATTTGACAACATATGCATTAACGGCGCATTTTCAGAGGCGATGATAAACAAATTTCCTACATAATATGCGATATGCGTTTTTTTTTTTCTTAATGTTTCTCTTGTGGCCCGAACATATTGAAAGCAATGAGAAATGTTTTCGTGTTGAAAAGGATGTTTTTGGAAGTCGGTGCTTAAAATAAGCTGCCTTTAAGTTTCATTGATGCCTGTATAAAAAAAAATAAAACATGTAAAATACATTTTCAATGAGGAGTAGCATAAGCTAATAGTCGATCCTCACAGCGCGCCAGTTATACGATGATGCGTGAAATTAATTATTGTGGATCAAATTAATTGTAATATTAATTTAATAATAAAAGTCACCTAATATTAATAGCCAGAATGTAAAAGGACTACATTAATTGAAAATGCCAAATACTCTTAATAATTGACAATATTTAATGCTTTTGACAATATCTCTGGCTATCGTCGATACATGATCATCGTCTTTCAACACACCCCTCGTCTTATCGGGGGTAATTTTAGTACTTCAACTTAAACATATTTAATTTTCACTAAATGTTCCTTATTTATGCATTACATTTAATTTATATTAGTTTTATATAATTCAGTAAAATTTCAGTCTTATTTTAATTAACAAAAAAAATTTTTTTCTCAATTAAAACAACACTGTAGTAACTAGCTAACGTTATACCTACAAAAACACCACCCTCCTTACAGGAATGACCATTTCCACTGTGCAGCGGCTTCAGGATTGTGGGTAGTGAAGTTCTTTACAGGAAACAGCCATATATACTGTAAAAACTGATTTTTCAAAGTTAAACAGATTATTGTACAATATATATAACTTCAGTCTTTCTACTTTCAAATTTCAATTAATTGGGTTACTTTCCCTTTTTAGTGATTATATTTCGAAATTTGACCAGCAACTGTTTTCAAGTAAATCCTACACCTTTTCTTTCACTGCAGAATCAATAAC
This sequence comes from Ptychobarbus kaznakovi, assembly GCA_027422405.1. NCBI lineage: Eukaryota > Metazoa > Chordata > Actinopteri > Cypriniformes > Cyprinidae > Ptychobarbus > Ptychobarbus kaznakovi. The sequence continues at coordinate 8,934,301 of CM049797.1, forward strand.
AACCTCAGAGCTCATGGAAGCTCATGAAAAGTCCACCAAATAATTATAAATAAAAATCACTCTAAAGGGCAATTTTACTTCCAGATCCCGACTGTTGCGCTCGACTGAGATGGACACACATTATGAATATTCAGCGTTTTATGTTTGTGTAAGGGGTGGGTGTGTACAGGAAGTCGTTACTGTAAAAAAGCCCCTTCTTTTTGTGCCCTTAGGGGAAGGGAAGCACCATCACTGTGTCACAGGTATGTCACTAAAACATTCATCCGTCCGCTGTGTTGTCTGTCGGTGTTGGTTGCAGTGGCAGCCATGTCTCTGTGTACTGAACAACGATCGATGCATCAGTCATTTATCAAGCAGCTGGAATTATTCTTTACAGCCATAACACGCACACACACACAGACACACACACACACACACACACACACACACACACACACACACACACACACACACACACACACACACACACACACACACACACACATGCACACACACACACACACACACACACACACACACACACACACACACACACACACACACACACACACACACACACACACACACACACACACACACACACACACACACACACACACACACACACACACACTCAGCCAACCATGCATATATTTCCTCACTGCTGCCGACATGCACTTGGATGGTGTCTTCTGGCTGTCTTTTATTGGAACCTGAGATTATGACATCAGCGAGGCGTTTTTTATAGCGCTTCTTGAACTATTCCGCCTCCCATTGGCAGTTTAAGGCCTGTTTGGAGATATTTTATGAAGGAGCTATTGCTCGGGGTGGATGTAATTTTAATATGTCTGGGTTTGTAGCAACGTTAATGGTCTTTTGCAAAAGGTTGTTCCATTTACAATGTCTTACAAATGTGTGAGAATAACAGTCCCTGTGAAACACATAAAAATGCATGCATTTTTCCAAGAGCCCTGAACGTTTGGCTTGCAGCACGTATTTCATTGGATGGAATTCATGAATTATATAAAGGGTGGGGGGGGGGGTGATTAATTAAAATAATGCCACAATGCAAAAATGGTAACTGTCCAACTCCTAAAAGATTTTGAGGTAAAAAACAGATATAATATTTTGTGATGTATATTATAATATTTCTATAATATCTCCACATAAGATTCATCCACATTTACTTCCTCTCTTTCTTTTTCATTATGGAGGGAAAATAGTTGATTTTAAATAAAATAATGCCACAATACAAAAATGGCAATGGTCAGACAAGAGGTATCTTTCTCTTCATGCAAAACAAATATTTATTTTTGTTTCTTTTGATTTGGGGGTAAAAATATTTGTATAACATTTTATAATGTATATTGTAATATTTTTTATAATATTTTCTCATGAGATTCAACCACATTTGCCTCACACTCTTACTTTTTCATTATGGGGAAAAATTATCTTTATGCAAATATATAATTTATCTATTTAGGTTTTCAAGTGAAACAATTTTGTATAATATTTAAAAATGTACATTAGAATATTTTTTATAATATTTCCTAATGAAATTCATCCACATTAGCCTCTGTCTATTTCTTTTTCAGTGTGGGAGGAAAATGTGATTCATTTAAATAAAATAATGTTACAATACAAAAGTATTGTTGGTCCTTTGAGAGGCTTAATTGTCTTTATAAAGAAAAAAAATTTTTTTTTTAGATTTTTGAGTAAAAAATATATTTTATGAAGTATAATATAATTTTTTGTATAATATTTCCGCATTTGCCTCTCTCTCCCAGGTTTGTAACTGGTTTGGTAATAAACGTATTCGCTATAAGAAGAACATCGGTAAATTCCAGGAAGAGGCGAATCTGTACGCAGCGAAGACGGCAGTGACGGCGGCTCAGGTTGTGGCGGCCGCTGTACAGAACAGCCAGACCAACTCGCCCGCAACGCCCAGCTCTGGTACACACACTATAGACGAGACCACCGGGGCTAGTTGTCACACAGGTTATATCTCAACAACTATGACTTTTTGAGTCCAATAGCACAGATACCTGTTTTCTTCAGCACTGGTTTCAAATATCAGCATTTGTTGCCCAAAACCGTTATTATTCTTAAATTAATAGCCAATCATCATCAGGGAAATGATCCAAGTAAGCTGCTGTGACCACATGTCCTGCTATAGGGGACATATAGGGGTGTTAAATTAACTGTATCATGTTTACTAGGCAATAACAGTGGAAATGTAGACGTAAGAATAAAAAGTGTGACAACTAGCCTCGGTCTACCTTATATTGGAGTTAGAGTTGATCTAGAGTGATTATTTGGTCATGAACATGCATTTTTTAAATAAATACTTACAGTGGGGAAAAAAATATTTGATCCCCTGCTGAGTTTATGCGTTTGCCCACTGACAAAAAATGATCAGTATATAATTTTAATGGTAGGTTATTTGAACAGCGAGAGACAGAATAACAACCAAAAAAATCCAGAAAAACGCATTTAAAAAAAGTTATAATTTGAGTTGCATTTTAATGAGTCAAACAAGTATTTGATCCCCTATCAATCAGCAAGATTTCTGTCTCCCAGGTGTCTTTTATACAGGTAAGGAGCGCTCTCTTAAGGGAGTCTCAGCTTTTTACCTGTATGAAAGACACCTGTCCACAGAAGCAATCAATCAATCAGATTCCAAACTCTCCACCATGGCCAAGACCAAAGAGCTGTCCAAGGACGTCAGGGACAAGATTGTAGACCTACACAAGGCTGGAATGGGGTACAAGACCATCGCCAAGCAGCTTGGTGAGAAGGTGACAACAGTTGTGCAATAATTCGCAAATGAAAAAAAAAAAAAAAATAACTGTCAATCTCCCTCGGCCTGGGGCTCCATGCAAGATCTCACCTCGTGGAGTTTCAATGATCATGAGAACGGTCAGTGATCTCAAGGCAGCTGGGACCATAGTCACCAAGAAAACAATTGGTAACACATTTCGCCGTGACGGACTAAAATCCTCCTCCCTAGGTCTCCCTGCTCAAGAAAGCACATGTACGGGCCCGTTTGAAATTTGCCAATGATTCAGAGGAGAACTGGGTGAAAGTGTTGTGGTCAGATGAGACCAAAATCCAGCTCTTTGGCATCAACTCAACTCGCCGTGTTTGGAGGAGGAGGAATGCTGCCTATGACCCTAAGAACACCCTCCCTACCCTCAAACATGGAAGGGGAAACATTATGCTTTGGGGGTGTTTTTCTGCTAAGGGGACAGGACAACTACACCGCATTAAAGGAATGATGGACGGGGCCATGTACCATCAGGGCAAGGGCATTGAAGCCAGCCAGGGCAAATGTATGATAGTGTTGTGTGTTTCATGTTTATTGGTCAGTGTTCAAATGTTAATGAGATGGATTGCCTGAGGGAAGAAACTGTTCCTGTGCATGGCCGTTCTGGTTCCCAGTGCTCTGTAGCATCGACCAGACGGTAAGAGTTCAAAGAGGGAGTGTGCTGGATGTGAGGGGTCCAGAGTGATTTTGCCAGCGCTTTTGCTCACTCTGGATAAGTACAGTTCTTGGAGATTGGGGAGGGTTGAACCAATGATTCCCTCAGCAGTCCGGACTACCATCTGTAGTCCTTTGTGGTCAGATTTGGTAGCTGAGCTGAACCAGACAGTTATGATGTGCAGAGGACGGATTCAATGATGGCGGAGTAGAACTGTTTCAGCAGCTCCTGTGGCAGGTTGAGTTTTCTCAGCTGGCGAAGGAAGTACAACCTCTGCTGGGCCTTTTTTGACAATAGATTCTATGTGAATGTCCCACTTCAGGTCCTGAGAGATGGTGCTGCCCAGGAATCTGAATGACTCCACTGTTATTACAGTGCTGTCCATGATGGTGAGTGGGGGGTTTCTCCTGAAGTCCACGATCATCTCCACTGTTTTTAGCGTGTTCAGCTCCAGGTTGTTAAGACTGCAACAAGACAGCCAGCTCTTTAACCTCCTGTCTGTAAGCAGACTCGTCACCGTCCTGAATGAGGTCATTTGCTTGACAGAGGGATCTTTAGATGTGCAGTCGTTGGTGTAGAGGGAGAAGAGCAGTGGGGAGAGAACACAGCCCTGAGGAGCTCCAGTGCTGATCGTACGGGTGCTGGATGAGAATTTTCCCAGCCTCACTAGCTGCTGCCTGTCTGTCAGGAAGCTGGTGATCCACTGACAGACAGAGGTGGGCATGAAGAGCTGAGTTAGTTTGGGCAGGAGGAGGTTTGGAATGATCATGTTAAAAGCGGAGCTGAAGTCTACAAACAGGATCCTCACATAAGTCCCTGGTCTGTCTAGATGCTGCAGGATGAAGTGCAGTCCCATGTTGACGCATCATCCACAGACCTGTTTGCTCTGTAGGCAAACTGCTGGGGGTCCAGTAAGGGTCCAGTGATGTCCTTCAGATAAGCCAAAACCAGTTTTTCGAATGACTTCATGACGACCGACGTTACAGCCACTGGTCTGTAGTCATTAAGTCATGTTATCTTGGGTTTCTTTGGGACGTGGGCATTTGAAGCAGGAAGGGGCTTCACACAACTCCAGAGATCTATTGAAGATCTGCGTGAAGATGGGGGCCAGCTGGTCAGCACAGGGTTTCAGACAGACTGGTGTCACACCACCTGGGCCTGGTGCCTTTCTTCTCTTGTTCTTTCTGAAGACCTGGCACACATTATCTTCACTGATCTGGAGTGCAGGTGTGGGGGAGATGGGGGTTGCTGGAAGTGTTTATGGTGTTTTTCAAACCTGCAATAGAACTCATTCAGATCGTCTGCAAGTTGTTGATTCTCCACAGTGCTGGGGGATGGTGTCTTGTAGTTGGTGATGTCTTTCAGACCTTTCCACTCTTAAGCCGTGTCACTGGAAGATAATTGGATCCTTAGCTTATCGGAATAATTCCTCTTTGCCACTCTGATCTCCTTTTCCAGTGTGTATTTGGCCTGTTTATACAAGACTCTGTTCCCATTCCTGTAAGTAGGGTTGCTCGATTATACTTTATATTATACTCATAATCACGATTATTTTGGTCAATATTGTAATCACGATTATTTAAACCGATTATTAGTGGGCCATATGACCAAAACTTTATATGAGTGATATATATATCAAATATATATTTTCTGATTTATTTTGCTATGACATCTACATTTTCGAAAATACCTGAGTGAATATTATTAATAAAAACTACAACAACAAAGGTACTCAAAATTATGAAAATATTAAACTGCCAGTGATAAAACGATTATTAGTTTTTTAATGCAAAGGCCATACAAGAGAAATGAATAACCTAATGTAAAATAAAACCGCAACTTTAAGAATATGTTTCTTACTAAAGTGATTTATTTTGATTTTGAATTTGTCTTTTGTTGTTTGATTATTAATATAAAACACGCAGTCAGCAGCAGGAAAATAGCGCGCTGTCACTTTAAGAGCCGCATGGATCATATTTACTGTTACACACGTATTTTCATCCTCAACTCTTTACGTTCATTTATTACATAACTGAGGAGGGTTTACATGAATAATCACTAAGCGCCGCATTTTGACACATTTTTGCGTGTATTTGACCGCTTAGGCGCTAAAATATGACTTTACATGTCCGTGTTGTGTTCTGTCTCTGAGCGCATACACAGTAATCTTCCTGAGGAAGCGCTTGTTCTCTGTCACGCTTTTAAAAACAAAAATACATCAACTTAAATAAATCAAGCACGTCCCATTTTACTAAAGTCTCGTTACATGATTTTACTGATTTGCACATAAAATTGGCCTTTTATGGAGGAACAAAAGAGCACCGCTGGAAAGGGGGCGGAATGGGGCGCAAATAATTGTTTATCTTGATTACTGTATTTCCATAATCGTTGGAGGCCGAAATCGAAACTGAATTTCGATTAATTGCACAGCCCTACCTGTAAGCATCTTCTTTGGCCTGACGGAGCTGAGTTTTGCAGTGAACCACGGTTTGTCGTTGTTGTATGTTAAATGAGTCCTGGTGGGGATGCACATATCTTCACAGAAACAGATATATGATGTTACAGTCTCTGTGAGCTCGTCCAGACCGGTGGCAGCAGCTTCAAAAACACTCCAATCAGTGAGGTCAATACAAGCTTTTAAATCCTGCTCTGTTTCATTAGTCCATCTCTTTACAGTCCTTCATACAGGTTTAGCGGATTTGAGTTTCTGCCTGTAGGTCGGTATAAAATGAACCAAACAGTGATCGGAGAGCCCCAGAGCTGCTCGTTGGACAAAGTGATATGCCTCATTAATCGCTGTGTAACAGTGATCCAATATATTACTGTCTCTGGTGGGACATGCTGTCTGTATTTTGGCAGTTCACGGGAGAGATTTGCTTTATTAAAGTCTCAGAGGATGATTAAAACAGAGTCCAGGTATCGTTCTTCTGTCTCTGTGATTTGATCAGCGAGTTTTTGTAAAGCCAAGCTCACGTGCGCTTGTGGGGGAATGTAAACACTCACAAGAATGAACAGTGAGTGAAGAAGTACATTAAGGTCCTGGAGTGGCCTGGCCAGTATTTCTTACTCACCTTAATCCCATAGAAAACCTGTGGAGGGAGCTGAAGGTTCGAGTTGCCAAACATCAGCCTCGAAACCTTAATGATTTGGAGAGGATCTGCAAAATGTGTTGTTATTCTGTCTCTCATTGTTCAAATAAACCTATCATTAAAATGATAGACTGATCATTTCTTTGTCAGTGGGCAAACGCACAAAATCAGCAGGGGATGAAATCATTGTTTTCCCACTGTAAAGTGTGTAAGCGAGTTCAGTACTGTCATTTTCTCTACAGGCTTTCAGATGAAAGATGAAGACTTTCAGTTGGATGCGGCAGAAGATAAAAATAATCTATTGAACATGTTCACTGGTATGTTATGGTGTTTAGTGTTTTAGTGTCATTTGAGATATACTATTATAGTTTTATTCATATTTTGAATTATTTTATTTTTCTGTTTTCATTTTAATTTAGTACTTTTGTTGTGCGTTTTTGTCATTTTTAATTTTCTTTTTAAAATGTTTATATAGTTTTTATCTTTTTTTTAATTCAGTTTTAGTTTCAGTGTTTTTTATATATCAAATGGCATTTAAATGTAAATACAGTTTAATTGTTTATTTAGTTTTGTTTTGTGTGTGTGGTTTTGATAATAGCCCTGGACTTGTACACTTCCTGTGATGATTTGTTAGAATTACAGTGAACTTTCTCTGTGTGTGTGCTGTTCTTCCCATTCAACTCTCCCTCACTGTTCAGCTTTGTGTGTTTATGTATGTGTGTAACGGATGTATGCCAGTAAGGGCTGTGTATAAACCTCACTCTCCTGACCTCAAAAAGAGGCGCTCTAGCGACTGACGCTAGAGGCTGTAGCCTTTAGCCTCCTTGGTAGAGCGCCCGCCTCCCGTGGAATCCCGGGTTCGAGACCCGCTCGGTGTGATGGTGCGGACCCGGGGGGGTTACATTGGTGCCGTGACCCAGATGGGAGTGAGGTTTAGGGGGGTGAGTGTAACGGATGTATGCCAGTAAGGGCTGTGTATAAACCTCACTCTCCTGACCTCAAAAAGAGGCGCTCTAGCGACTGACGCTAGAGGCTGTAGCCTTTAGCCTCCTTGGTAGAGCGCCCGCCTCCCGCGCCGGAATCCCGGGTTCGAGACCCGCTCGGTGTGATGGTGCGGACCCGGGGGGGTTACATGTGCATATACAGTGGCCTAAAAGATCATTATTTTAACATGCATGTCACACATTAAAATGTCTGAATTCCTTTACATCACAGATACAAATATCAAAGCAAGTGGCATCTGCAAATAAAAGCATCTTTTCTCAGATCTAACGTCACTGATCATGTTCACAGACTCACTGTTTCTGTCTCTCTCCGTGTCTCTCAGGTTCTTCAGGTTCGTACAGTTTGCCGGGTTCAGGAGACATGTTTATGAGCATGTCCGGCCTGAACGGATCCTACCAGCCGGCCCAGGTCCCCAACACAGGACAGACACAGGTATCACACACACCAGCCTAGACACAATATATAATAGACAGTATATACAAAATATAGAAACAATCACAATATATAAAATAAAGTCTCTTCTGCTCACCAAGGCTGCATTTATTTGATCCAAAATAAAGTAAAAACATTAATACTGTGAAATATTATTACAATTTGAGATAAATGTTTTCTATTGTAATAATATTTTAAAATGTAATTAATTCCTGTGATGCAAAACTGAATTTTCAGCATCAGTCTTCAGTGTCACATGATCCTTCAGAAATCATTCTAATATGCTGATTTGCTGCTCAAGAAACATTTCTTAGTACTATAAATATGTTTTTTAATGGTGTACAGTGGTTCATGGCTCTCTTACACTGACTCTCCTGTCTTTCTCTCTGCAGGGAGACTCCATACGTCACGCCATCGGTCAGTCGTTGGGTTACAGCGACGGTCTGCGAGGAAACCCACTGTACAGCCCTCATGGCTTGAACGTGAGTTTGAAAGAGAAAAAACGTTTTTTTTTAGCCAGCAACACAGAGGAAAATGCTTGGATGAATCCAACTTAATTCTGACGTCAAACAGACTCAAATCCACACCAAAAGCTCTGGTGCAAAAGTGCATTAGTCGGAACATTACTGACACACATATGCACACACACACACATGCCGTCTCATGCGGTGGGAAGGAATAATCTCTTCGCAGCAGGTCTCCTGGAGTCATTCACACAGACGTGATCAAACCGTCGCTCCATGAGCCGACAAAGACGAAAGCTGAGATTAAGTCTGGGAGAGGTGATGCGCTTCTGTGAAAAGGCAAAGATAAATGCATGGATTCATATTAATATTCACACATGCACACACGGGGCTGTTTGCTGGGATAGAAAGCAAATGCGTTCCATTTCCATTTTCCAAAATGCATCTAATAACACAACGACATGCAAGGCTCTTGGCAGTATATATGTGCCTTCTTATTGAACCGCACTCTCACCCTCACTCTCTCTCTCTGAGAGAATTTGCAGCCCTTTTCCTTATCACTATAATAAAATATGAAACTGGAATTGCCTGCAGCTTTGTACAGATGTGAATAGCGTCTTCCCAGATGAGGTCTGATAAGACACGCTTTATAATAGAGTCGATCTGGAGTCACAGCGCTAAAGGTTCATTTATCTACTGAGGCAGCCATGTCGACTCTCTAATACTGAAAACAATCATATCCCAAAGAGAAGTAAAGGGCAGTACAGCTTCAGATGTCATGGAGACTTACTAACATTTAATCTTAACATTTACACAACCGTCACATAATGTTAGCCACACTTCAAAAACAATGATTTCTGAGCCAGTTTCTTTGAATAAGTGTTGTTTTCCAGTTCAAATATATCTAAAAATGAGATAAATGTACATAATACTGCATATGTTTTGCTTTTTGAATTGTTAATTCGAGACTTGTTAATATGAATAAGTTTTTTTTGTCTGGCAGTTTTAGCAGATTTGTATTTTTTTAAGTATAAACAAGTAAAACATATAAGTGTAAAAATCTTCCAGTGCAGTAAAATAAATTACTAAGAAAAAATAATAACAGTTTTCTAGAATAAGAACAAAATAATATACTTTTTTGCAGTGTATACTATTTTCACTGCACATTTTCAATGTAGAAATCTAGCTAGTTGACTCTTTCAAGGTAAGTTAAATAACTAATGTTAATTGATTTATGGTAAGCCAGAAAATTATAACAAAAATTAGATACAATTTACTTTTTAAATGAGTAAGATAAGATGTCTTTTTGGCCTTGTAAAAACAAACAAACAAACAAAAAGCTTAATCCAGCGACTGATTATTTGCAGGTCTTTCCTGGTTTATAATGATTCCCAGCCCAACCAGCTGACAAGTGTCCAAAAAGCAGACCAGGATGGTTTAAGCTGGATTTTGTTTCAGCATGGCAAACAACAGTTTAGATGAAATTTATATAAACAGAGCAAAAAAAAAAAAATCTGTCAGTAAGACAAAATAATAATAAAAAACAAGACCAAACCAAGACCAAAATACTAGTTAAAAATATGACTTTTGTAGTGCATTCGGTCCCATTTTCAGTGTAATGTTCTAATTGACTCTATCCAACCGGGATATGTAAACTAATTAATAAAAGTTGATTATGCTGAGCTGAGTTTGAGTAAAAATAACAAATATAACCTGAATGTTTACACTTAAGTAACTTGAAGAAACATTCAATGGAATTAATATGTATCTAATTTATTTCCACAACTAAAAGAAAAGAAGAAAAGCCTCTACGGATTCTGGCACCCCTGGATAGCATATTCACTCGGCCGGGGGGGGGGGGGGGTGCTTTGTGTCCATCCGTACAGATCGCAGTCCGAGGGAATCCCCCTCGGTAGAAATCGCGATCGCGTTCCCCTCGGTAGAAATCGCGTTTAAAATAGAACAATATTTAAGATGGAATGGATACAAATAGACAAAAAAATGTATAAAATATGTTAGTAAAGAATAGGCCTTTTGAGTGTTTACTCTTAAGTAACCTGAAGAAAAACTTAATTCAATTTTAAATTAAAAAAAAATGTATTTCCACAAGTAAGATCAATCTTTTTCACCATATAAAACAAACAAAAAACGTAATCCAGTAAATAATGTTACGTGATGTGCTGATTTAAGCTGGTTTCCCACCTGCCAAGTGTCCAAAAAGCTTCTAAAACCATATGACCAGACCAGACCCAGACTGGTTTAAGCTGGATTTTGTTTCAACAGTTTATATAAAAAGGATACAAACAGAGCGTCTAATCTGATCTCGCTCTCAAAAATCAATACCAGCTAATGTTTTCATTCTGACTTTAATGGAACGTCTCAAATGGTCTTTTCCGTGTCTCTTTCCAGGGTAACGGTGGCTGGCACGACGCGGTCACTCCGTCTTCTGTGACGTCTCCTATACAGGGAGCAAACAGCGTTCACTCGGATACCTCTAACTGAACCTTAACTAACCCGCAGGACAACCTACAGCACCCAACACAATCTCCGAGAGAGATAAGCAGACTCAAAATCCACTTACTTTGACCAAAACAGCACCACGTTGCAAAAACCAACCGAGAGGATTGACGTACCAGCTTTCTTTGCAAAACTGGTGATACCTCAATAAACATGTCCAACACGATTGTGAAAACAAGGGATGCTTTTGTCATAATCTCTGTGGACATCTTGGAATAGGTTTTAAAATATATCATGATTTTAATTTAGTTGTAACACTGTTTTATTGCACAGTGCAGTATGTTCATTTTTAAAGTTTAAAAAATTTAATTTTTAAAAAGCTTAAAAATATTATCGTACACGTCAACAAGATTGCTTTTTTAAATTGCATTTTTAACAATTTAACTTGAGTATTAATGCTATTCATCATAAATATCACTGGCATTTTGGTTGTACCAAGACTTTAACTAATTATTTCATATTAAATCAACACTGCAGTCATGCATATTCAGATTCATATGCAGATGTAGGGTTCCAGAAGTAAAATGCAATTGATTATCTCCATAAATAAATCGATTTTTGTCAATAATGTACAAACTGTTGAAGATGTGTACTGTATGAAGTGATCTTACAGTATATGCTTCTGCGGAGCTGAATGGTGATTGGTTTAGAAAGTCAATGGAGAAATTGCATGGGACATTTACTTCTGATACCTTTTGTTTATCTATTGCCGTGACAAATACTTACTTAATTTAGCAAATTATTGTATAACATCTCCTACTTGCTGTTAACAGGAAGATAATGTAAACCAATTTTTTATTTGATAATACCATATAAGTGACTAGTCATAATCAGCACACATACTGTATCTATACATAAAAAATGCATTTTTGAATGTTATTATTTTATTACTCAATACATTTGAATTTTTTATTCATGCTCTGTATGACAGGCTACACTGATTACTTTGCTTTCATTTTATATTCATCACTTCATTTGGGTAGTTTATAATTTGCAATGCCATTTTGAGAGGTTGTAATATTTAAACGTGTTCTAATGTATTAACAGAATTTACACTGAGCAACTCTATGAAGAATAATTCATGTGATGTTAATTAGTTTTTGATAAAGGAAATACTTGTGTTTCTGGCCCCAAAAAAGTGTTTCAATAAACATTTGAAATTGAAATTCTTACCGGCTCATGCACAACTAACTGGATGCTCATATTCATATTTAATGGGTAAGTTGTGCATACAGTACACTGACTGTCACAGAGGTTTTCTGTCTTGTTAAAGCATTTCAAATGACATTGTCTTTGTTCGATGTTCATATGTATTTCATTTCTTGATGTTTTAGTGTATGTCAGCAGCTGTCATTTATCTCCATTACTTCCAGACTCAACGAGGCTGAATCTTAAGGCAAGACACTACAGGCAAAAACCATCCTTATTTTTTTTTTAGGCACTTTTCAATTTTGAAGTTTTAGGCTACTTTGCTTCAATAACGTCTTTATTGGACTATTGGAAAGAAACATCTAAAATGCACATTTAAGTATTTATTTTATTGCACTTTATCTATTTTAGCCTGTATATTCCAATTACAATACATATCTTTAAAGGCTGCTTTCTCTAAATGAGTTTCTTTCTCCACTTCAGCAGCACTTACATACACCTAAACGTAGTCTCCACTTCAGCAGCACTTACATCCCGTCTACTTACTGGGTTTTTTTGAATGGGTTTGTTAATATATCATTCACAAGGGGTTTGTTAATATATCATTCACAATGGTTTATATAGGATTCTATTCCTAAAAACCTGGTGAAATTGTATGTTTTCTGGCTGTTGATGGTATTTTCTGATATCAAAAACCCCTTCTGTAAAATACTTAAACTCTATTATGTTGACAAAATAAAACAAGAATTTTGAATCTGGCTTTAATTCATTCAATTCAAGATTATTTGTATAGCGCTTTTTATGATACAATCGTTGCAAAGCAACTTCACAGGAAATTAAGTTTCTAAAATAGATTTATATTGTAGAAACTCAATATAATTAACTTATGGCAAAATTTGGTTAATTCAGTATAATCGCTGATGGTTGGCTTCCTCTGAGGTCCTCCGAGGGGTTGGTCATCATCTCTTCTCAGGTGTTCGGTCATCTCAGATCATTTAAGGGTTGGATCCAGACTGAAGCTTGTGTAATTCCTAGTTACCACGGGATGTTAATCCCGTGGCAGAAACAGAGAAACAAATAAAGACAATTAGCGTAGCTGTTGTTCCATCCAGGAAAAATTATCAGTTCAACCCAAGCTAAAGCATAATAATGTGCGTTTGATCAGATAGACTGGCAGTACAAGATTGTGAGATGCATTATATGAATGCTTGGCTAAAGAGATGTGTCTTTAATCTAGATTTAAACAGAGAGAGTGTGTCTGAACCCCTGAACGTTATCAGGAAGGCTATTCCAGAGTTTAGGAGCCAGATATGAAAAAGTTCTACCTCCTTTAGTGGACTTTGCTATCCTAGGTACTACCAAGAGTCCAGAGTTTTGCGACCTTAGGGAGCGGGTTGGATTGTAGCGTGATAGAAGATTAGTTAGGTACGCAGGAGCTAAATCATTTAGGGCCTTATAGGCAAGTAATAATATTTTGTAACTGATACGAAACTTAATAGGTAGCCAGTGCAGAGACTGTAAAATTGGAGTAATATGATCATATTTTCTTGACCTGGTAAGGATTTTGTACTATCTGTAGCTTGTTTATTGAAGATGCAGGACAACCACCTAGCAGTGCATTACAATAGTCCAGTCTAGAGGTCATGAATGCATGAACTAGCTTTTCTGCATCAGAAACACTTAACATGTTCCGTAGCTTGGCAATGTTTCTAAGATGGAAGAATGCTGTTTTTGTAACATGGGAAATATGATTTTCAAAAGATAGGTTGCTGTCTAATATAACACCCAGATTTTTGACTGTAGAGGAAGTAACAGTACATCCGTCTAGTTGCAAATTGTGATCCAAGATATTCTGTGTACTGTTTTTAGGTCCAATAAGTAATATCTCTGTCTTATCTGAATTTAATAGGATACAATTATTAGTCATCCAATCTTTTATATTTTTAACACACTCCGTTAGCTTAGATAGTTTAGAAGTTTCATCTGGTCTTGTTGAGATATATAGTTGAGTGTCATCAGCATAACAATGGAAACTAATCCCGTATTTTCTAATAATATTACCAAGGGACAACATATATAATGAAAATAGCAGAGGACCTAGGACAGATCCTTGTGGTACGCCATACGTTACTGTTGATAATTGAGATGCCTCCCAGTTTAAATAAACAAAATAACTTTAATAAATAATAAACTTTATCCAATGTTCAGAATGAAATGGTACAAGACAGACGTCAATGTGTTTTCCACCTCACAGAAAAAATAAACAAAATCCAATGTTCAGATTTATGTTTTGGAAATGTATGCATATCAGTGAATTTTCAATTAGATAATGCCTCATTTATTGATTTATCCGATTGTGATGTTTCATTTAAAATGTTATTCACCTGTTCAACTGTCATGTCTTGCCTTAAAACGTGATTTGTTTTCTTGTCCTAATCTAATAAGAATCAGGTAAAACATCTAAAAGAATATAAATTGGTTTGTTTCCTATGGCGTAAACGAAGACAGATGCTTTTTTTGCAGCAAGATGGTGTAGTTACGTCATCTAACCAACCATGTTAACAGCTAAACCCTTGGCATTTCCAGTGACAAATAAAGCAGAATTAAAATCAGTTATAATATTTATATCTAGTTTATTAAACATTACCTGTCAAATTGTTCATTTTTACACTGTTATATAAAAAAAACTATTTTAAACTGTAATAATATTTTTTTTAAATGACGGTTTTTACAGTATTTTTGATTAAATAAACACAGCCTTGGTGAGCAAAACAGCCTTCTTTCGAAAATATCAAAAAGGTTTTTTTTGTACACCAAAAAGTATATAGTGCACTGTAGAGGTTATGTGTATTGGGACGCAGGCCTGGTCGATGCATAGATGCTGTGAAAAAACAAAAGCAACAGATTCAGATTATAAACTAAACTAGATTTATACATTTACTGAATAATATCTGAATGGTGCTTTCTGTAATTCTTCTTATGTTGTTAGCTATAGCCAGAAAGTCTGTTTTCATCATCCGCCAGACAGAAGCACTTAGGGAAAGTAAAAACAGCAGCCTGCATGTCTCCTTAACTAGCTACGTGTCTTTATTCAGAAATAGAAGTTATGCTGCAAAGTGTAATACTTAATATTAGGGGTGTGTGCAAATCCATGTGATAAAATGTGACATAACAATAAGAACAATAACAATAGGCCTGGTGATGCTCGCAAAACCTAAAAAGAATACTAATGAAGTACAAAGAGATTAAACAAAGACGACAAGCTTGTGTTAAGTTCAGTTTACTTAGTTAGCATCTGTAAACCTCCACACACACACACACACACACACACACACACACACACACACACACACACACACACACACACATAGATGGCATCGTCAGCTTTGGCAAACGGAGCTTCATTAATAATTCCACCTGGGTGATAATAAATCTGTGGTGGTTCTCGATGAAGCGGCACCACACGCTCATAAATCAGAGAGATTACAGGACAATATTTCACGATCTGCGTCTATTTCTGTCAGTCGAACTAATAGCCTCTGCCGATCCCTCACAGTGATAGCTCATGAATCCGAGATTTGTTTTCAAAATGTCAACGGTGCAATATGCAATCTCACTGACAGCAGCAAAATGCCCTTTAATTATTTATTTACCCTCCGCTGTCAGTTAAAGGGCCGAAGACGAGACGAGAGGTCATTAATGAGAAGTTTCTCTCGCGGCTTCTGGAGATCAAAACCGCAGAGGAGGCTGGGATTGTCTATTGATGAAACGTCCACCGCATATGATCCTTTGTGCAGCTTCATTGCAATTCAACAGACTATTTAGGGTGAAAGATTTGTTTGTCTGTGACGTGAATTGAGCTCAAGTTGTTGCCTTCGCGAAATGATGTGCGTCAGTTTTGACAAGCAGAAAAATAACCCTTTGCCAGTAGAGGACTACATTTGAGCTAAATGTACAGCACAGCAGCGATGGGGAAGATACTGCAAAACCACAGCTTGCAAAGGCAATATAATAACAGTACTGACTCTGTTTCAAACCACATGTCCTATTGAGACACGTTTAACTATACAATCAAATAGTAAAATAAAAACATTTTGTTGAATATCGCAGTTGACCAAGAAAAAAATCATGAATTAAGGAATTAAAAATCTGCTCTTTGGAAAAGTAGTTGGCCACTGTAAGCTAACAAATGGAAACTAAATGAAAATATATTTGATGGCAGAAGCAAAAAAAAACAACAAAAAAACATAGGGCACAATGTATCAATATGGAGGAATTTTCCATATAGATTTTTTAACAGGTATTTTACCTGTATTTTGAATTTTGCACTTCATTGCATTGTGTTTTAGGGTTAATGGTACAATACTATTTTTTTAAAATAGTGTAATATAATATATAGTAATAGAACATAATACAAATAAAAATAAAAAAAACAATGCATTTTCAAAAACGAAATGAAATCAAATAAAAATGGTCAAAAATTATTATTAGTTTTAAATATATAACATATGTCAAAGGTTTCACATGTTGTTTTTATGATAATGTCACAAGATAACAATAATGACAATACTAGAAGAACCCGAGACATTTAAGTTGAAATATTAAAATAACTAAAACAAAAACTGAAATAAATATTGATAAGATTTTGAAACAAAATAAATGTTAACTGAAAAAAATTAATAAAATCAGGGTTATTGTCATTACAAAATAAACAAACTATAAAACATAACTAACAAGACAAAGGACGAACAGAAAAATTAAAAATAGGTAAAAAAAACAAACATTTTATGAGGTAAACAAAAAAATATATATATTGTTTGCATATATCTTGTTTTAAGGTTTTTTTAAATAAATATCTGTAAAACATTAATACTGTTTGCAGTGTATCTGCACTACTTTTAGTTACTCACAACACCGCTAGACATGTCACTAGTGATCTGATCACCTTGTGTACAGTCAAAAACAGATTAGATTATCTAACCAGCCCTGTGGCTACTGAAAGTCTCTGTGGAATAGAGATACACGCTCTCACACACACGCACACACGCACGCGCACACGCACATGCACACACACGCACACACACGCACACACACACACGCACACACACACACACGCACACACACACACACACACACACGCACACACACGCACACAGCACACACACGCACACGGCACACACACACGCACTGGGAGTAGCTGCTCATTAGTGCTCACCATGCTGCACACCATTAAACGCTTTACTTTACCCCTGTCAGCATCATACATTAAGGAAATGAAGGTGAAGGTGTCTAAAGACACACGCACAGAAGCATGCGCTAACAACACAGTCACGTCTGCTAAGGCGAGCATCACACACACACACGAAAAAAATGGAGAGTGTAAAATAACTGCTGCTGAATTGTCCAAAGCACAGCCAGCAGGCATCATAAAGGCTATGCAAATCACACCGCCTGTCTGCCTCGTTAATATTAAACACGGGTTATTAGACGGAGCAAAAGCCTGACCCCTGCAGCGGCTCACCACACCTCCTGAATAATTAATGCAGTCTGATTATGTTAATCAGGAGCGTTCCAGGAGAGCGGTGGGGATTAGCTCTGAGTGTGGGACGACTCGAGCCGTGGCCCGTGGGCTTTTCTTTTATCCCGTCAACTCAATCTGTGTAGTCCTAAAGTCCTATTTTTTATATTTTTAATTAGTCTTTTTCACTTTGATTTGACACAATTTTAGCAATTTTAATTTAATTTTTATAAAAAAAATTCTGTTC
Organism: Ptychobarbus kaznakovi; assembly: GCA_027422405.1. Classification (NCBI taxonomy): domain Eukaryota; kingdom Metazoa; phylum Chordata; class Actinopteri; order Cypriniformes; family Cyprinidae; genus Ptychobarbus; species Ptychobarbus kaznakovi. The sequence goes on from CM049797.1 coordinate 8,952,183, forward strand.
ATTTTAATTTTATAGTGATAATAAGCCTGATCTTAGTCACATACACACAATAGCAAAGGGCATTTGAATAGTGTTTGTTTTCTATCCTTTTTAGTTAATTTTGTCTATATAATCCTTATTCATTTTTTTTTTATTTCTGTTTTAGTTGTAGTTATTTTGGTTCAAGTTAATTTTAAAATTAGAAATATTGCCTTGGTAGCTGAAAATGTAATATTTTTATATATTATTTTATTTCAGTTAACGTTAACTTTATTTCAAGTAATTACTTTTTATGGTTTAAAGTTTAATTTTAATTGTCTTAATAATATTAATAACCCTGATTTTAATAATGTCTGATCATTTCTTTATTTTATCAATTTATTTTAGGTCAAGTTATTTTGAAATTGTTATTTCAATTTTAGTTTTAGTTGTTTTAATATTTCTGCTGGTTTAAGATGAGAAATAATTCCAGGAACTAGCTGAAATAAAATAAGTTTAAGTTATTGTTTATTTTATTTCAAGCAACGAAAGTGTTTTTGTTTTATTCTTTTTATTGTTTTAGTTTTAAATGTATTTAATTATAATAACCCTGATTTTATGAATGTTTTATCATTCTTTCAGTTAACAGTTTCAAGGTTTTATTTGTATTTTTTTTTTAGAAATGATGCATTGGAGAATGATGAATGATGCAAAATTTTATATTTAATTCAGTTTACATTTATTTTATTTCAAGTAACGATAATTTTTTATGGTTTTAGTTTTAGTTTTTATTGTATTTAATGATAAAAACCCTGATTTTGGTCACACCTGATCATTTCTTTTTATATTTTCTTTTATTTGAGTTAACATTGATTTTAATATTTGAAGTTAAACTAAATGAGAAATGATGCCTTGGTAACTAGCTGAAATAAAAAAAGTTTAAGATTTTCCTATTTTATTTTATTTCAGTTACTGTTTGTTTTATTTCACTTTTAATTTGAGTTCTAGTTACTGATAGTAACCCTGACTTTAGTCACTCTCCACACAGTGGCAAAGGGCCTTTGATTACACTGACCTCCACTTGACCCTTCATTTGTACTGGATCTTTCTGCTGGTTTCCTCTGGAGATGAAGACCAGTAATGAATGACCAGCGGATCCCACAGAAGAAGATCCAATCAGTCACCACTGAGCAGAACCGTCCTGTGAAACTCATCAGGGATAAAGATGGCCATGGCTCCTGGTCCTCCAAGAGAAAAACGATACGATCAGCATCTGCCGTACAGTAAGACGGTGCTCAAGGCCATTCTTTAGCTTCCATATCCTGAAGAGGAAGATGAAGGTGATTGCCAAAATAATGACTTTGCGAGGCTGGTGAAAAGATTAATATGAGATATACGGACAAAATATGAGATTTAGTTTCAGTTTCAGGAATAGCTCAGTCTTATTCTTATGGATACTATTCTTGTCATAAAAACACACTCTTAAGAATGCAGGATCCATAGTTTTTGCCATAGAAGAACCATTTTTGGTTCCTCGAAGAACCTTTAGTTTTCAAAGAACCACTTTTCTTTCTTAATGTGGAAAAATCTAAAGAAGTGAAGTCTTTTTCAGTATAAAGAACCTTTTGTGGAATTGAAAGATTCTATGGATGTTTAAGGTTCTTCATGGAAACATCGATACCGATAAAGAAGGTTTATTCTTAAGAGTGCAGCTTAAAGCAGGATGGATTTACAGATGGATAAACATGCTGTTTACCAACACAAACCACATGGTCATTCTGCTGAAGAGAGCTGACCACAGAGGCCTAATTAAAGGAATAGTTCACCAAAACAATGAACATGTATTTACTCACCCTACTGTTGTTTCAAAGCTGGGGAGCAGAAAATGATCAATTCTGTCCAAAAAGAGCATAAGAACAGTTCATATGACTTATTCACAAATTCAAATAAATCCAAATCACAATGAAGAATTTTTGTCTCATCGCTTAAATCAGTGTTATTTTTTTTGTATCATAGAGATACAATTATATATTTTTGTATTTTTATATTTTCTTTTAATTGTATTTAATGTTCTAATAACTTTGCTGTTTTGTCAGATTTCGATTTTTTGTGTATTTAATATATGTCTACATACACTGTAAAAAGTAAAAAAAAATTGTTCCAAAAAGTAGTTTTAACTTAAAATAATTTGTTACCCCTGCTGACTTAAATTGTTTAGTTTTGTCAAATGGAAATTTTAAGATACTCAATGGGACAACTGAATAAACACAAATGTTTAAGTCGTTGAAACAACTTCTTTTTTTTTACAGTGTATAGTTTTGATTAATTTTGATTTCAGTTTGAGTTATTTTAGTACATCAAGGTACATGTTTTTATATTAGGTTGTATATTAACATTTGTTAATGTACTGTGATTGAGGCAAAACAATAAGAATCAATTAAATGAGAACAACTTCACTCTTAGGCTATTACCCAACGTTTCGGCTACACTGTGAAACAAAGAACAGTTGAGCAACTCAACAGTGTAAGGCAACCAGCTTCAGCAGATTTGGTCGTTTTCTCAACTTATTTTTTAGGATGTTTCTCAACTTTTTGTTGTATAAACTTTTAAGTTTGCCCAACATTTTTTTTACAGTGTAGTAGCCTTTTTCAAGGTTTCACAAACATGGAGTTATAAATAACGAAGATAATTATACACAGCTGAGAGTGGGGAGATCCAAATCATCCAATAATTAGCTCATTGACAATTAGACTCATGTAAAATAGTATAAACAGATTAATCTGTACAGACAGAAAATTACTATCTAGCAAAATTAAATCAAATCATTACATTCACAAAGAAAGCTCAAAAAGAATCAAGACTACAAAAAACAACTCAAATCAACATTTAAGCCACGAGGAGTCAACGTTTCAATTTCTGAATCCAGAAGTGTCCGGTTTAAGTAGTGTTTGGTCCGAATCACCACCTCTCCTCCGTGAAGATATTTTCTCCATTCCTATAATGTAATGAGGTGATGATTAAAATCAGTCAAGTGTACTGCCAATGGATGATTCATATTTACATCTTATAGTACTACGATGTTCGGCAATGCACGTTTTAAGTTCTTGTTTTTCCTATATATGATTTACCACAGGGGCAGGTTATGAGATAAATGCCCGCTGTGGTTTGACAACGTATCATTCCTTTAATGGGAATCGATTTAGGGTTTGAACGATGTGAAGCGATATGTGAACCACAGCGATAGTTACCTTCTGGAATAGGTGTTAATGTTAACAAGTTGAGAAAACTCAAACATCTGCTGAAGCTGCTTGCCTTCAACTTTTTATGTTTGCTCAACCTTTTATGTATTTTTAATTTTTTTACCGTGCTGTAAAAAATCAAAAGTTGAGAGAACTTTAAGGTTTAAGGCAACCGGCTTTAGCAGATTTTTGAGTTTTCTCAACTTGTTGTTTTAAGATTATACAACAAAAAGTTGAGAAATATCCTAAAAAATAAGTTGAGAAAACTCAAAAATCTGCTGAAGCTGGTTGCCTTAACTTTAAGTTTGCTCAACTTTTTTATGACAGTGATAGCTGAAATAAGTTATATTCTATTTTATTTTACTTATTTATTGCATTTTATTTTATTTAACATTTATTGCATTAGTTTATAAGTTACGCCTATGTTTTTATGGTTTTAGTTTTAGTTAAAATAACCCATGCCTTGATTCACTAAACTTAACTTTTTTACAGATTTGGGGTCAGTATTTATTTAGTATTTTTATTCAGCTTGGATGCATCAAATTGATCAAAAGATGGTAAATACATTTAAAATGTTACAAAATATTTCTATTTAAAATAAATTAAAATGTAAAAAACTGTTTCTTGAGCAGCAAAATAAGTATTTCTGAAAGATCATGTGACACTGAAGACTGGAGAAATGATGCTCAAAATTCAGCTTTGATCACAGAAATAAATTACATTTTTAAATACACTCACTGGCCACTTTATTAGGTACACCTGTTCAATTGCTTGGTAACACAAATTGCTAATCAGCCAATCACATGGCAGCAACTCAATGCATGAATGTGGCTGAAGTTCAAACCGAGCATCAGAACGGGGAAGAAAGGGGATTTAAGTGACTTTGAACGTGGAATGGTTGTTGGTGACAGACGGGCTGGTCTGAGTACTTCAAAAACTGCTGATCTACTGGGATTTTCACACACAACCATCTCTAGGGTTTACAGAGAATGGTCTGTAAAAGAGAAAATATCCAGTGAGCAGCAGTTGTGTGGACGAAAATGCCTTGTTGATGTCAGAGGTCAGAGGAGAATGGGCAGACTGGTTAGAGATGATAGAAAGGCAACAGTAACTCAAATAACCACTCGTTACAACCAAGGTATGCAGAATACCATCTCTGAACACACAACACGTCGAACCCTGAAGCAGATGGGCTCCAGCAGCAGAAGACCACACCGGGTGCCGCTCCTGTCAGCTAAGAACAGGACACGGAGGATACAATTAACACAGGCTCAACAAAACTGGACAATAGAAGATTGTAAAGCGTTGCCTGGTCTGATGAGTCTCGATTTCTGCTGAGACATTCAGATAGTAGGGTCAGAATTTGGTGTAAAGAATATGAAAGCATGGATCCATCCTGCCTTGTCTCAACGGTTCAGGCTGGTGGTGATGGTGTAATGGTGTGGGGGATATTTTCTTGGCACACTTAGGGCCCTTTAGTACCAATTGAGCATCGTTTAAATGCCACAGCTTACCTGAGTATTGTTGCTGACCATGTCCATCCCTTTATGACTACAGTGTACCCATCTTCTGATGTACTTCCAGCAGGATAATGCACCATGTCACAAAGCTCAAATCATCTCAGACTGGTTTCTTGAACATGACAATGAGTTCACTTTACTCAAATGGCCTCCACAGTCACCAGATCTCAATCCAATAGAGCACCTTTGGGATGTGGTGGAACGGGAGATTCACATCATGGATGTGCAGACGACAAATCTGCAGCAACTGCGTGATGCTATCATGTCAATATGGACCAAAATCTCTGAGGAATGTTTCCAACACCTTGTTGAATCTATGCCACGAAGAATTAAGGCAGTTCTGAAGGCAAAAGGGGGTCCAACCCGGTACTAGCAAGGTGTACCTAATAAAGTGGCCAGTGAGTGTATATTCACATAGAAAACAGTTATTTTAAATTGTAATAATATTCTCACATGATTACTGTTTTACTTGATTTTTAATCAAATAAATGCAGCCTTGTTGAGCAGAAGTTTGTATTAGCACTGCTTTCATCAGTGCAGTGGTTTTGGTCTGCTGTACTAAGTAGCGGCTAATTAGTGCAGTATTAGCATTCATGTGTGTTCGGAGAAATTTAAAGGCCTTCTAGGGACAAGTTGGTCATAAACACTGATTCATTTCAGCTCTGTTTCAGCTGGGATGGTGTTCATCGTTTGCTTGTAATTGATTTTTTTCCCTGCGCTGTTATTACTGGCAGACTGTCGCACCTGCGAGTGCCGCTAATGTGCCATCTTCCCTTCAGATGCTACTCCAGCGATCACTGTTGCCAGCGTAACGTTTCATCAAATTTCACGTCTCGCCATCTGCTCCATCCAGACGGCAGCTCAAAGCAGCTTTAACACGGCTCCTCGCAGGTGCTCGCATCGGACTCTCTGAAAGACAAAACAACTCCTTTAAGAAGATATTTCTGTCGGACATTGATAGTTCGATTGATTGAGACGACTTTTATTCAGGACGCATCAAACTGATCAAAACAAAGTGAGGTCGAATTTTACAAAAGATTTCCATTTTAAATACATGCTGTTATTTTTAGCTTTCTATTCATCAAAGAATCCTGAAACAAGTCATAAAATGAACAACTAATGAAGCCTCATTTGTTTATTATCAGTACTAATGATGGGTAAAATCTGGACAAACGATGGGGTACTTTTGAACATATTTTACCCAGTGCTGGGTTGTGTTTAACTCCAGCATTTCTTAGATATTCGTCATGGGAAAATTCTGTTAATAAAAAGATTTATTTAGTTAGTTAGTAAACTGACCAAATCACAACTTGACTGGAAATTACACACAATAAAAATCTTGTGTATAAGCCATATTTACCTTGTTTTTTCTGTTTTATTCACATATAATCTAAAACACACAATTATTTATAATTATATACAGTATATATATATATATATATATAAACACATACATACATACACATGACCTTGTTTTTTGTTGTTGTTCTTTTTCCACACATCACATTTTATGTAGCAATTAATTTTGAATTTAAAAATATATATATTTTTCAGCATTTCATTCTTCTCTAACTTGCTTCCTAAGCTATCTTTCTAATAAACCTGGCAAAGTATGAATATTGTTGGCTTAATGACAAATTGCTTGTTATTTTGTGAGTCTCTTGTGGATGAGTGTCTACTAAACGAACAAATGTAAATGATTTTCTAGTCCAAGTCTGGCTCAAAACCAGTATTCCAGAGAGCCATAATAAATGTCTTGATAGGGGACAAAACATGCTATGCATTATACAGTAAGTTTAACACAGACAGAGGACATCTGTATAAAGAGTGTTGAAATGGCCGTTTCCGATGTGAGAAACAGTCCCAGTAATGGCTTCTTCTGCTGGCACCTTCAGCTTACAATAATATAATACAAGTGTCTGATCCCACATGCCTGTCTTTTAATTATTCTTTGTCTTGTTTGTCTTTACAGCGGTTTCTCAGTGTTTCCTGCAGAGCCGCGGGCTGAGCTGTGTGGTGTGCTTGTAATAGTCAGGCAGCGTGAGTAAAACTAATGATTATGATTATGATGATGAATGGGGAATGTAGGGAGTAAAAACTGAGTTAGAGATGATTGTTGTTTAACACGGGGACTGTATCTGCACTGATTTACACTGAATACATTAGGTTTTGGGACCTCGTTGTATTAACTCTTTGATTGCCATGTTACAAGAAATGTTTAACTTATCAAAGCTATCACAAACTGCTTATTGCTAGTGATGTTATGTTCAGCTGCAAATATTATGTAAAAAGCCATTGCATTTCATATTAAAGCAGTGTATCAGAGCTTTATTCCCCCCCAAAAAAAAACCTTGTGACATTTGAAAAAGTCTGAAGCTTCGATATAGCTGGAGCACCTCATGACATTTACAGGTGCATCTCAATAAATTATAATATGGTGACATGCCAATCCGCTAATCAACTCAAAACACCTGCAAAGGTTTCCTGAGCCTTCAAAATGGTCTCTCAGTTTGGTTCACTAGGCTACACAATCATGGGGAAGACTGCTGATCTGACAGTTGTCCAGAAGACAATCATTGACACCCTTCACAAGGAGGGTAAGCCACAAACATTCATTGCCAAAGAAGCTGTTCACAGAGTGCTGTATCCAAGCATGTTAACAGAAAGTTGAGTGGAAGAAAAAGATGCACAACCAACCGAGAGAACCGCAGCTTATGAGGATTGTCAAGCAAAACCGATTCAAGAATTTGGGTGAACTTCACAAGGAAGGCTGGGGTCAAGGACTGAGGTCTCAGAGGCGGGGTCAAGGCATCTAAGAGAAGAAGAAGATTTGGCACACACACAGTGGTCCTAGAGTCCTCTTTTCAGCTCAAGTTTTGTATTTCAGTTGCTTGAAGTCCAGTGTCTTACCTGGGTTTAAGAGAAGAAGAACTGGACTGTTGCCCAGTGGTCCAAAGTCCTCTTTTTGAGAGCAAGTTTTGTATTTCATTTGGAAACCCATCTGCTGGTGTTGGTCCTAGATTGTGTGGAGGAAGGGTGGAGAAGCTCATAGCCCAAGTTGCGTTTACCAGTTAAGTTTCCACAGCACTTCTGTGATGATTTGGGGCTTCCTTGCTGTCATCTGCTGGTGTTGGTCCTTTTTGATGTTTTTTTGCATTTTAAAGATGCTGCATCCGTTTACCAAGATTTGGCACCTGCACTTCATGCTTCCTTCTGCTGCCAAACGCAGCTTTTTAAAGATGTTAAATGATTTCATTTTCCATGGTGTTTGTGCAGGATTTGCACCTGCCCACACTGCCAAAAGACCTGAACAAAAGTTGGTTAAATGACCATGGTGTTGGTGTGCTTGAATATATGGCCAGCAAACTCACCAGACCTGAATTGTCATAGAGAATAATGGAGGAAAATGAGAAATGAGAAACAAGAGATACCAAAAAATGCAGATGAGCTGAAGGCCACTGTTCAAAGAAACCTGGGCAGCTACCATACACCTCAGCAGTGCCACAAACTGATCACCTCCATGCCACGCCGAATTGAGGCAGTAATTAAAGCAAAAGGAGCCCCTACCAAGTATTGAGTACATATACATACAGTAAATGAACATGTTTTTTACTTTCCAGAAGGCCAACAATTCACTAAAAATGCTTTTTTTATTGGTCTTATGAAATATTCTAATTTGTTGAGGGTTTTTGTTAAATGTGAGCCAAAATCATCACAATTAAAAGAACCAAAGACTTAAACTACTTCAGTCTGTGTGCATTGAATTTATTTAATACACGAGTTTCACAATTTGAGTTGAATTACTGAAATAAATGAACTTTTCCACGACATTCTAATTTATTGAGATGCAGCTGTAGATTAAAAGATACATTGCTTCCCCCCCAATTTGTTTTATATAAAAAGCACAAATCAACTTTGCTTGTAAAATAACAGTCAAAGGACTAAGGCATAGTCAAAATAGGTATTTTTTTTTTTATATTTATTTTAGTGTTATTTAGTGCCAGCCACTACAAATAAAATTGAATTTTTTTTTCAACAAATGACTTCTATTACTTTAAATAAAATAAAAACCCCAGCAGTGCTATTGGATTAGATATTAGATCGATTAGCCATCACTACTTAATGCATAAAATAAAATAATAAAATATAAAATAATATAAAACTTAAAACATTAAATTAAATTATAAACCAACTGTGCTATTTATTTGTATGACCAGTTTAGTCAACACTACTTAATGCATTAAATAAAATGAACTAAAATAAAACAGCAATATTATTTATGTTTATAACCAGATCCGCAAAGCTTTGTCTACACATCACTACACTGGCTGCTATTTTATATAAAACAGTATTCAAATCATCATGCATTATTCTGTATATGCAGTTTTCATTTTAAACAGTATTGTTGTCACATCACATGGCGTCATTTTGTTGAATGTTTAATGCTGCGAAATTTGAATCAAATATTGAGTCCAGATTAAAAGGATTAAATATATTATTTACGCAAAAGTTGTAGATCATCTCTGCGTTTCTATGCATGCAGACATACTGCTTACTCTGCACAGTACTTCTGAGAGACCTCATTTTGGCCTAATTCTAAAGCAGCATTGCTTGTATCAACTGCACAGAAGGCAATCCCACAATTCATTGCAGCAAACTCAGGAAAACATCAGCACAAGATGGCAAATAAAGCAAGAGAAATGCGGAATACTCATTCCAAAATGTGTACTGATAAAAAAAATTCTATATAATTCAAATGTTATCATAATGTGTCTTATGTATTTTATGTATTTCTTTATTGTATTACAGTATTGCATTACAACACACTGATGAAAACTCTTTCTATGATGCGCGTCATTCAATCTGCATGTAAAGTGCTTCATATTGGATCTGAGAAAATCAGAACTGTCCCATGCCAGGTGACAGTACACGCAGGCACAACCTTACCGTCTCTGAACAAACAGGTGTTTCATTTGCATAACAGCACAGCTTGCATGTGAAAATACATGTTCCACGTCCTGCGTGTTCTTCGGTTGCATTCGTCACAATATCTTGAGCTCGACTGATAATGTGTCGCTATTTTCTTTTGATTAAAGAAATAGGATGCAGACAGCTTCTGGAGTTTCCTGAAGAGAAGAAAGAAAGACAAAACATGTTTGTTTGTTTTTAACCATGATTTTATGGTTAAATAATGTTAAAATCATTGTTTTATAAATAAATAGCATCAAACATTTTATAAATAAAATGCATAATAGAAAATATAATATATTATAAACAACATTGAATAATTTCATAAATAACATAACAGCATGATATAATAGCAAATACAAAATAATAATTTTATAAATAAATAGTATGAATCACCTCCATTCAAGTCCATGCATGAACCATAACATTTTCAAAGTTTAGTTTGCATTTTTATACGTTATTATTATTAATTGTATTATTATTATTAGTCATGCTATAGTCATGATATTGCTATTATTATTATTTTTGCATGCAACATGCATGCATGAGTTGCATGCAATGCTTTATGTTAACAAAAAAAAAAAAATGTTTCCCACAATTGCCAAATGTCACTATATTATTTACAGTACGTTTAACAAGATTTTTCTATAGAAACAGCTACAATTTTGTGCTGGTTATATATAACCAAGTGCCCTACACCTACCCTACACCTAAACTAACAAAACAAAATTTAAGCGTTTTAATTATGGGGAAAGAAAATGTCCTCATAATCACCTTCTCCTTGTAATACCTATGCATACCTATGTCATTAACTTGTGCACACACGCACACACACACACACACACACGCACACACACACACACACACACACACACACACACACACACACACACACACACACACACACACACACACACACACACACACACACACACACACACACACATTTAATCTCTTTAATTAAGATGCTAAACGGTGGCTCCCCAAGACAGAGTTTTTAAGCCAATTGCAGTATTAATAACCTCATTAATTGAAGAACATAATTGCCTATCAACAGACTGGCTGCTGTGCAGGTTCAGAGGGGAAGGGTTCATTTTCTCAGGGAACAAGTCATGCATTATTTACATACCCCGATGAATAATACATAGTAGCGGGGTTAAAAAATACATTTCCCCCACTCAGCAAACCTGCAGAAAGCAAATGATTTTAATATTCATGGCTCGCGTGAAAAACAGCAGGCTGCGGTTGCGGGAAGCAAGAAAGACTGCGTTTCATCTCCTCCAGCTATAAATAAAAGGTGCACAGGAACAAACTTCATTTATTTTGCTAAACAAATGACTGACCTGGCAACACTTGTGGTAGAAACAAAAGAAACATTAGAGAGATAAATGGCACCCATGATAATGGGCGGTAGAGAAGGGTGAGCGCGCCTATTAGACACACATTCTCAGGAAAACAGTGTTATGAAGAATAAAATGAGCAGAGGGATTTATCATGTGCTCAGACGAGGAAATTATCATGTAAAATCACACCAGCCACAGTAACACAATCATTATTATACAGCAGTAGAGGGTACATGCTAAAACAAATGCAATGTTTCTGGAATATAAGAGTCTGCAGAATAGCGGTAAAGGGAATAGTTCAGACAAAAATGAGAATTCTGTCAACATTTACTCACTTTCATGTCAATCCATAACCAGTCTTGAACACAGAAAGAGACATTGTCATTAATGCTCATGCTGTTTTTCGTCTATACAGTAAAGCCAGTAACCAGTTGTTGTGAAGCTCCAAAGGGAACAAAATATATCTTAAAATAATGCATTTTAGTCTGAAAAAATCATTTTAATGTGTTCTTTATGAAAAATAATATAATTTGAAGACAGAAAGAAAGCCACATGAGCTTTGAAACAAGAAGAGTGATATGAAATAATATGTTTTCACATTTTTGGCTATTCTTTTAAAGGAACAGTTCACCCAAAAATAGAAATGTTCAGAAAAATGTATTTTCTTCACCTCAGGTCATACAAGATGTAGATGAGATTGTTTCTTCATCACAGATTTGGAGAAATGTATCATTTTGCAGTGAATGGGTGCCGTCAGAATGAGAGTCCAAACAGCTGATAAAAACATCCCAATAATCCACAAGTAAATCAACTACTATTTGGATATGGATAGAGGACTTAAAAACATGCATCTTTTCACTTCACAAGATGTTAACTGATGGACTGACTGCAGTGGTGTGGATTAAAAATGTGCTTTTGGTGTTAAAATGTGGCGGCTAATGTTAAAATGCCTTTATGTTGGATTTGTTTCTTTCAAACAGCTTTTGTCTTCTCAAGACATTAACTGATGGACTGGTGTGGATTACTTGTGGATGAGTGTAATGTTTTTATCAGCTGTTTGGACTCTCATTCTGACGGCACCCATTCACTGCAGAGCATCCATTGGTGAACAAGTGATGCAATGCTACATTTCTCTAAATCTGTTCTGATAAGAAGTTAATATGAAGTTAACTCATCTAAATCTTGAATGGCCTGAGAGTAAACTGTCATCAAATTTACATTTTTGGGTGAACTATTTCTTTAAATCTCTGTTTTTAGATACCTCAAGCTTTCATGAAGACACTAAACGCACTAAGAGCATAAAATGCAGAATTTTTAGTGAGTTTGTTTGTGTAGGCTATATGTGGTGCAGAGTCCTCCTCAGCATTAATTACCGCATATGACAAGCAACTTGACAGGCGTGTAGAGCTCATTATCCGAGCTCACTGGAAACTTCGCAATTTACGAGTGAGGCAGACAACCATAGGCCAAATTAATCTCTGCGCTCTCTCCTTCCAGCACAAAAAAATAAAAACTTTTCTAATATGCTCATTAATAGGCTCGCGCTCTGCACCTCATTTTGTGTCAAACATTAACCAAGGATCCAAACGTTATTCACATGAGCCTCTCATACTGTTTTATGAGGATGTTCTCAACAAGGTCCTTTAATCATTAGCTGAAGGAGGATCAGTATGAGCTGCCGTGTTTGATCTTGAAGAAAATGAGTTGAGACTCGAGATAAAAAACAGAAAAAAGTTTCCTTTGTTTCATTTAGCACATGTGTAAATTACATCGTGAACTTGAATATTCAGTGTTAAAATCTCAAGAAAAATTAAAGAGAAATCTAATAAATACAGAAAAATATTTTTATAACCTCCCACAATGAAAACTCATTCATAGCTTTGAATGTTAAATTAATAAATCAATATTATATAAAAAAGAAAATGCATATTAAAGACCAAAATACTATTATTATTATTTTTTTTTTAATTGAAACAGACCACCCTAAAAACCACATAGCAACCCTCTAAAACATTAAAAAATGAAATCCAAATAATATCCATTCACTGAGTCAAGTAACAGCACATCTCCTTTTTAGTGATTAATCTATAGAGGCACTAAAAGACTGATTAATCCATATTCAGTCATATGCATAATTATGGTTGGTATTTTATTGCATTGCTCGATACATCCACGTGCATGTCTAGTAACTCAGCTCATGGATTTTAATAGCATTAGAAACCTCTCATAGATCAGTGTATTACTTGTGCATATGGCATGAAGGAGAAAGAGCAGCTAAATTCTCAATTTCAAGGAAGTTTCCATATAACACATCTGCAAACGAATGGAAGTGAAGATGTGGTAATCAGCATAACGAAAGGACTTTTGTGAAGCGTAATCCTCCGCATGTCCTCCACACTGCATTAGCACACTGTCAGAAAGCAAGAGACGGCAGCTGATGTAGGTCACATGTTTATGGGAAAAACTAAAATTGAAAAAAAAAAATCCCCTCAAAATGTAATGCATTAGGAAAAACCCACAACATACAGTACGCTTATCATTTACAATGTAGCTTAATCAATAACCTCCTTGAAAAAAGCTTCCTTGAACATGTGTAGGCCTGGAAATTGCTTCCATATAGAGTTATTAAGGTTCATTTCCACAGATATGGTGCACATCATATTTTAGTCTGTAACCTGACAGGCCTCGGACATTTTGAAATGCACTGGCCCACACAATGTCTAATGCATATGAATGTGTGCTCGGGGGTGAGCGGGACTCAACATGATGAAAGGTCAAGCACCTCAAAGCATTTATATGCATGCTGACAGATAGAGCATCCAAACTCATTCACCATCAGCCGGAGAAAATTACTTCATTTCTCAGAAAAAAGATTCATTCTGCGGCATGGAGATCATATCCTCCACATAATAAATAACCTAGAACTAGATCTCATGACTGAATCATTTTATATCAGTATGTATCCGTTTTTTTACGTTTAGAACTTTATTTTAAATTGAGTTCAGTTTTAGTAAATTCCTTGTGTTTTCTAGTAATATTTAGTATATGTTTTTTTTTAATTTTTTTAGTTATTTTAGTAATGGAAATTATGGATTTATTTTAATTGTAGTTTCAGTTTTAGTTAACTATAATAAGCATGGAATACACACACACATATTATCATTGAGATACTATATTTATTTCGTAATATTTTATTAATATATATAAATGTATTAATACTTTCTATCAGTTTTAATTTTTATTTGTTAAAGTTTAGTACATTTTAAGCTTTGTTATTTTTTATATGTATATGTTTTATATTTTTTATGTCTGTTTTAGTTTACATCAGGTTAAGTTAAATTAATATATGTTGAATATATATATGAGAAATGTTGCCTTGGCAAATTGCTAAAATACAATTGTTTATAATTTTTTACTTTATGTCATGTTATTTAACATTTATTTAAATCAAGCAATACAAATGTTTAATGGATTTAGTTTTAGTTTCAGTTAACAATAATAACCCTGGAATATATTTATGTATGTTAATGAATAAATATAAAGATTCATATCTTTATGGAAAAATGAAATTGTACCTGCTGCGCTCTATGCTAGTGCCAGTGAAGTGTGAGGCAGTATTTGGTTAGACAGCCATACCCCCCCGTTCCTCACAGATTATCATTTATTTTCATTTTGTCTGGTGGATGGCTCCTCGTGCTCAGTCTCAGGTGCAGGTTGTTGAATAGCACTCACAATTGAATGTGTGATGTCAGATTGTATCACTCCGTGACTAATAGTCACATTTAAATGGTGGTGGTACATTCAGAGCTGGTGCATAATGCAATGACAACATCCGCTGCATGCAAACACTGTTTAAATATCACAATATTTAAGCATTGCAACATAAAAGTGTATACTGGTGCCTTCTAAATATTGAATGATAAGCTCAATGGATCATATATGCACTAGACTTCTCTCCCTATCCGTAAAGTCCTTCTAAAGAAAGATAACTGTATGTATACTTCATATGAAGATAGAGCACTGGCATTACTTGTCATAAGTAATTTGTTGACCTTTTCAAAAATGCTTGCATGAAAAAGTCAACTGTGGGTGACTGAAGCTGTACAATACCCTCTCAGCCCACGGCACAAAACAGATCCGCCTCAGACACAGAGCACTGCTTACGTGTGGTATATAACAAGAGTGTGCACCATAAATATGTCCATTATACTGGGATGTGTTGTAGTAGATAATAGATGTCCATATACTGGGATAGTTGGTCAATACTAATTACAATACCGTATAGTCATACAACATAAAATTGAGAGGGGATAGTGTGGGACCCAAATACAACATAACATAGTCAATACTACATTACAATACAGTATAGTCATAAATATGTCCATTATACTGGGATGTGTTGTAGATTTTCCAAATACAACATAACATAGTCAATACTACATTACAATACAGTCATAAATATGTCCATTATACTGGGATGTGTTGTAGATTTTCCAAATACAACATAACATGGTCAATACTACATTACAATACAGTATAGTCATACATATATTATAAAATCTTAAAAAAAAGAGCGGGATAATTTCCTGTATGATTCATCACTGGGAATATTTTATGTATTGCTATATATATATATATATATATATATCAGTATATATGGGAAATATACTACTGGAAAATAAATTCTAATACACTCAAATATATTCAAACACATATTACCAATTATTTTCTCTTTATGTATTTTTCCAATATGCCAAAAGTGGAAGAGTATGCCAGTTTGGCCACCGCCAGCTCGAGAGGGAATATTGCTTCTCTAGAGAGTGGACAATAAGACAAACCTTTACTGTCATTCACTAAAAGAAGCCAAATCAGAGTTCAGCCGACACTGGCAATGGGCTGCAATGACCTCTGACCTCTGTGAGCCAGACACTGGAGGTGTGATTGATAACCCCATTACAGAGCGAGAGAAACCTCTCACACCAAGTGTGCATGCAAGCAGATAAAGCAGCATCAAACTAGATAACTGGCGTTTAGTAAAAGGAGAAAAACGATGTTTATGATCACATGGTCACTGCACGAGACTAATTTAGCTTTGCTAGTTCACTAGTTAAAATGCACTCACCCGTTACATGTTGTTCCAAACTCGTATGCTGTTCTTTCTTTGGAGGAACCTTCACACAGTTTAAAAAGAGACAAAAAGCAACATTAAAGTAGTCCATATGACTTGAATGCTTCATACTTACATGTAAGTCTTCTACAATTGTACAATAAATCACAGTCAAGTCATAATTCACAGAAAATATTCCTCAAAATCACCACGTGTTTGATTAGAAGCAAGAGATAACCAAAGGAATACATACAGTAAATAATGACAATTTTCAATTTGGGGTAAATTATCCCTATATAAGAAGTCAACTTGCAAAAACCAATCAAAGAAATGTGTATAGGAAGAATGAGTCTATGGCCCTGGTTTAAACACAACTGTTCTCACAGAAAAAAAGGTACAACTTTTCAAAACTTTGTTACTCATTTACCTCTAAAAGATGTAAGCACCTTAAAGTACATATTAAGAGTGCATGTTAGTATCTAAAGAGTTATTTTAATACCTAAAGACTACACATTAGTACCTATAAAGTACATATTAATACACCTTTTGAAATGGTACCACCTCAATAACAGATGTTGTACTTTTTTTAGAGAAAGTGATATATAGTCATCGATTCATCCAGTGTATAAAACAATATATATTCATAACAAAGATGTATTTGGTAATATGTATGCGTCTAGAATATATTTTAGTTACTTATTTTTCCAAAATATATTTTTAAAACACACATATAAAAACTCCAATGCATGGAAAACGGTTTATATATGTAACAGACATATTAATAAAACCTTAGGATAGAAAGAAGCTTTAAAGCAAGCATGAATAAAAATAGGCTGCTGGAAGCCCTAGCAGTCCCTGCATGTGTCAGATAAACAAAGAAGAAAACAACAAGTGCACCTACACAGCCTACACACCATCTGGACAGTGAGAACACTATATATACACACCGCAGCCTCGGCCAATCTCACATGAGTCCGCTCTACAAGTGCTGTTTCAATATTCAGCTGAACAGAAGAAACCCGTTCTAACACTGCTGCTCAAAGCTTGGAGTCTGCTCAGAAAATACCGTACAATGTAATACTTTTATTTAGCAAGGATGCATTAAACTGATCAAAAGTGACAGTAAAATAATTTACATTGTAGAATTTCAATTTCAAATCAAAACTATCCTGAAATTAAAACATAGCACAGATTCCAAAAACACTAAATAGCAAAACCGTTTCAACATTGATAATAATCAGAATGTTTATTGAGCAGCAAATCAGCATATTAGAATGATTTCTGAGTAATGACGCTGAAAATTCAGCTTTGATCACAGGAATAAATTATATTTGAAAATATATTACAATAGAGAGCAGTTCTTTTCAATATTTCAAATGTTGCTGTTTTTACTTTGTTTTCAATCAAATAAATGCAGTCTTGGTGAACAGAGGAGTCTTCTTTTAAAAACATTCAAAAATGCAAGCATCATTTTTCCTCATACTTAATGATTTGATGGTAATGATAACTACTAGATATGAACTCCCAAAAATCTTAACCCACATGCATTAATGCAACGCTAGCAACCAAACACAACAGCTTATAATGTGCACACATTCTATCCATTCTCTTTTTATTTACTAAATGCCCTTTTGGGATGTTTTCTTTAAACAGTGTGTATGTACAGTAGATAAGGCTGTCATACAGGCTGTCATTCTCTTGTCTGACACACTCAGCTGAGTTCACAGACACATGAGGAGTTGATTCAGCTGTGTAATGAGAAAGACATGAGATAACATGAGGAGACAGAGAGTACAGCACCTCACACAGCTGTACCAATGCCACCCTCCTGTGTTCAAACTGCACAATAACAAGAGCCAAAGACCGAAGTCAAGACCTGAGCACGCTTTCAGAGGGATTTTCTTAACATAGACAGTCTTAACCAAAGGAGGAGATTTAAGGTCAAGTTTAGTTTAAACCATCATTATTTCAATCCTTATCATATATTCATAATCCAGACTGAAAACTAGAAATGATGTGCAAAGAGCAGAGGTTAAAGTGTTACTCCACCCCGAAATGATCATGTTGTCATTATTCACTTACCCGCATGCCGTTCCAACTCCATAAAAGCTTTGTTCGCTATAGGAACACAATTTAAGATATTTTAGATGAAAACCGGGAGGCTTGTGACTGTCCCATTGACTGGCAAGTAAATAACACTGTCGAGGTCCAGAAAAGAATGAAAAGCATCGTCAGGATACTCCATCTGCCATCAGTGTTCAATCTGAATTAATGAAGCGACGAGAATACTTCTTGTACGCAAAGAAAATAAAAATAATGACTTTTATTCTACAATTCATCTCCTCTCTGTCTCTGTCTCCAAAATGGCGCTACGCTGACGAGAAGAGACAGAGAGGAGATTAATTTTTTCGTTATTTTTATTTTCTTTGCATACAAAAATATTCTCTTCACTTCATTAATTCAGATTGAACACTGATGGAACGACATGCGGGTAAGTGAATAATGACAACATTATCATTTTGGGGTGGAGTAACCCTTTAAATATAAGTTATTTACTCATCCTCATGTTCCTTAAAACTATTTTTCAGTGCAACACGAAAGAGACATAACATCTCTTTTTTATGTAGAATGAGCGTTCTACAATATTCATTATTCAAATGACAACCATTGCAGTGTTGTTATTGAAATTAAAGCTTAAAAATGATTGGAAACTGAAATAAAACGGCAATAAAAGAAAATATAAATATTAGATAAAAAAAATTTTTTACAAAATAAAAATGTAAAAATATAAGTTTAAATGACTAAAACTAAAACTGAAATAAAATAAAGCTAAATAGAAATAATGAAAATAAATAAATACAAATAAAATGACAAAAGTACAAAATGGCTGAAATTGAAACTAAACTAAAATAAAGATATAATATAAATCACATTTAAAAAATAATAGCTAGATTAAAATGACAAGAGTATAAAAAAAATTCTCAAATTTAAACTAAAATGAAAATATAAAAATAACATTTAAATTAAAATGAAAAAGGAAAATGACAAGATTAACAAAATTATAAAAAATGTAAACTAAAATTTAAATGAAAATGTAAAATATACAATTAATATAATAATTCAAAATATTAAATAAAGCTATTATATTAATAATACTGAAATGTCACTGGACCATAACAGAAAACTTTTGTTATTCATCAAAGTTATAAAATTACTAAAAGTAAAATAAAAAAGCTAAAAGGAATAATGACAAAAACAATAAAATTACTAAAATTTTAACTAAGGTAAAATATGATATCAAATAAATTTTTAAATAAAATGAAAACCAAAAATATAGAAAAATTATAGCTAATTCAAATTAATTAAATAATACTGAAATACCACTGGACCATTACAGACATATTTGCTCTCTACCAAAGTTCTGAAATATCATTTGCAATTTAATTTTCTAATAAATAAATAAATAAATAAATATACATACAGGTTTAATACCATAGATGTCCAGCCTAACGAAGGCCTGGTTTACAGAAACTCTGCGGATCATCTGAATGTATAACGTTGATTTCACACACATCACACATCTGCTATGTGACTTAATCGAATCATTTCTCATTAGGGGAGCCCTCCACTCTCACTATCTGACGGCTCTGTATTAATGTAATTAAAGTGAGATTAGCATGTCGGCTCCTTCCGTTCACAACGCTTGCAGATCAGTGGCTGAAAAGGCATTTATGTATTCAGCTAACAAATATACAATATGGGCTGATGTGTTCTCAACTTTCACACCAAATGTAAGATGACAAATTAGAATAAAATGAAAAGGTGCAGAGATTCCCAATCTCCATATACTGCTTGCTAGTAAAGCTTTGGGCTCTGTTTACCTGGTGATCCTTCTTAAGAATGAACTGTGGGCTTCACTACACCAATCTCATTAGTTCTCTATGAGATCTGGGGCATCCAGAGCTTTCACTGTTTGTCCTCTGTGGGAAAAACCTCTCTGTCTCTGAGAACACAACCACAGCCCCTCTCTTTAGCACTCAAACACACCTGGATATACTGTATTATAACAGGGGTTTACCCTGTGTTATATCATTATCTGAAAGCTTTAATACCCAAGATCTGATAGAAATAAAAAATATTTATAATAGTATTATTCACAGTAATAGTATTATTCAGAATATGTAACTTTTGGGCCTTTGCTCATATTAAAATAACATATATTAAGCAGCACAATCACATTGAAACTACACATTTTATGTATTAAAATGTAATGTATAAATTGATGTCATGTGAAATTTTTTATTTATTACATGTCAAATCTTATTGGGAAAATATTAGATGGCATTATTTATTTATGCATATGTTTTTATTTATGAAATCATATTTATTGTAGTTACTTATCTTTTAATATTTATTTTTACATTTTAAACTGTTTTTCTCTATACGTTTTAGAAAACCCAATGCCGTATATATATATATATATATATTTTTTATTTTATTTTTTTATAATAAAATATAATGATTTCACATGCTTAGCTTACCTTCTAAATCTTGAATACTCAAGATTGAATCTAACCTGGACTGTTTTGCATTAGCAATAGTATTGGGCTTTTATTCCGACTATAAAACAGATATTGAATGTCAATCAACAACATCAGCAACAAAACCACAGAAACACACACACACACACACACACACACACACACACACACACACACACACACACACACACACACACACACACACACACACACACACACACACACACACACACACACACACACACAGAGAGAGAGAGAGAGAGAGAGAGAGAGAGAGAGAGAGAGAGAGAGAGAGAGCTTACCCCTACCTTCCCTTCTCAGTTTCAGTGACTGGTTAGTAATGGCAGCTACCGAGGACCCCTAAACCACTCTGGCAATTTAAGGAGAAATGCGTCGTTTAAAATGGATTAAGTCATTAACGGGAATGTCAACAGTCCAGTCGTGAGCTGTAACGACAGACAGAAGAGGATCTAGTGGCGTATATCTTTTCAAACCGCAGCGTCTGTCAGTCTATCTGTGTGAAGTGTATTTGTTGGGGTAAGAGAGACGTCGATTAGCATTAGCGCTGTTAGCTTCGCTGCTGCTTTCGCCTACCGCTGCTCCTCTCGCAGCCGAGCTTTCGCGCTCTTCCCGCCGCATTCCGTCCCGCTCCGCCCTGCTCTGCTCTGACGCGCTGCCGAGGCTTCTGCGGCCTGCTGCTACCGCTGTGTGCCGCAGGTCATGAAAAGCTGCTTTTGTCCGAAAAGGAAGGACGCTGTGCATTTTACAGTTAAGTCAATGTGGCGTTTAATGGTTGAAATGCTCTTTGCACAAATTTCGAGAAGAATAAGGAATATTGAGGAGACTTGGGTTAGCTCGTTAGCTCCTCTAGGCTAAGTATAGAATCTCCATGGAGTCTCCTAGCAACCTGCCGGAGAATGCTAAAGGCTAAAATTGGGCTTCAGCCAAATGATAAAACGCACTATAATGCGAATATTATTTATTCATACCATGGACTCAAGATATTACAACAACGTCAAGCAAAGTGGTTACATTTTTTAAAATAATTCTGAATTGTTCAGCAGGGTAATAAATGTTGAATAGTTAATGTTTTTGTAAATAATTGCTTTATGGAATATTACGTTAACGTTACTTGTTTGCTTTGTATGTCGCATAATTTAAACAAAAGCGGAGATATTTTAAGATTATGGAGAATAATAATATTATTAAGGTGATGCATATTTATTTATTATAGAGTACATTGCTTGTCTACATGGACGATATCTGATCTGTAAGTTAATTATATTTATGTATAATATTATAGTATCAGATTTCTGTGTTAATGATTCAGATGTTTGATATACCTATTACGTTATGCAGCTTCTGTTCAATTCATTTAAATCACAGAAAGCAAGTGAGTGTGTAAACAGAGGTAATTCCGTAAGAAATAAATGCTGTTTTATGATTTGGCTCTTTGAAAACGTTGAAATTGGATTTTGAGATCAGATTAACACTAAAGGGCCTAACGTTAATGAATTTGATAGCATTAACTTAGTTATTGTCTGCCAGCCAGAGTCTGAATGCTGCTGTTGTTTGGGAGATATTTGGAGCTCTAGTGGGACCAAGAGCTTCTCCATATGTGTATATTATTTCTATATATATATTTATGGCCTGGATTTATTCTGAATGTGTGTCACTGTTGTTGACTTGTTTCATTTTGACTAGCACCTGAGCTGTTTTGATTTAGTCTCAGAAATGAAATAAATCCTATAGTTGTTGTCATATGTTAAAACCAGTGTTATGCATTTGATTCGTTTCCCATGACAGTGTTTGCTTCATCCACCTGTGCAATCAAACGTGTTTTCTTAGAGAGGTGGAGTAAACTTGAACAAACAACGAAACTAACACATGCAGGGCATGTTTTCCTGACAGTAGATCAGATTTGTGCTTGCCCTGTACATGTTTTCACTGGCCCTGAAGAAAACGTCTTCGTCAACATATTTTTAACATTTATGTTTAGCAGCTGATTTTATCCAAAGTTACATAGCAAAGGGCAACAAAAGCAGTTCGTCAAAGAGCCACAAATATTTGTAATATTATACAGTGCCAGGTTTATTAGACAACTACATCTTAATAGTTAATTAAATTTAATTATGAAAAAGCATTGAATTCACAAAATTATAACAACCTGATGTCATTTACCTCTTTCTACAAAAATAGGGCTCTATAAAATATTGTATATTTTCAGAAATGTGTTTATTTTTTTCTGGATTTATGATTTAATACAAATGTATTATCAAGAATGGTGATAATCACATTGAAGGCATAACAATGTTATTTATACTTTAAAATGTAATCAATTGAAAATGTAATTAAAAACTTAATTACACACTGTTAAAGTGATTAAGAAAAAATATGCCGTTCATTCGCAGAGACATGCAGAACATGCAGATTTCATAAAGAAATAGTATTTTTACAGTTTAATATTCACAGACACTAGTCCATATCGCTTTGATTAATTGTACATCACTCTTTTTATGTATTCATCCACAATTTCAAATTCCGTGACTTTCTGCATTATAGAGTAAATAACATTTTTGTGACTGGATTGGATTCCATCCATGTTTTCTGCATTGTGGAAATCATAGGGTCCTAAATATGCACATCTGCAAACTGAATTGACAGCATGAATGCAGCAGTGCTCTGATTGGCTGAGTGAAGCTTATGTAAACTGGCCCAAACTTCTCTCACGCTGGCTCCAGGCCATCCTTATTGTTGAGCCCTGATCTATCTTCCAGACAGCGTGTTGACAGTGCCAGCATCTGTGCCATCTGAGGCAGCTCTGTCCTCCTGGCAGATGAGTGATATGAAAGCAGATCTGCCCCTAATGTCCGAAGGGCATCTCAGAGCCTGTCCTGCTCATGTTCCAGGAAGGTTGCATCCATTCTTTATGATAATAAATGGTTGAAATACCAGTTTACACCGGCATGAATTTTGCATCATTGTGATTTATCCAATAGGTCTTTCCATTTAACCTGTCATTTCATTTAGATTTTTGGGCTGGGGATAGGAAAAAGCTTATTGCTAATACTAATGTAACTCTCCCAGCATTTGATTGATTAATAGAGCTATGTCGATTCAAGAATATATCTTGGCTGCGTCACATATGTTTACATACATTTCAAGTTCAGATTCCAAATGTAGAGATTCTGAAATGATTTCTTTCTGAACCCTAAATATTGCAGTGCGATTCGCATGTATTCCAAACAAAATGCATGCATACAAAGTGCAAGTATAATTACCAATCTTGCCTTGATTGCATATAAAAAGAAAGCTGGCTTTGTCAGAAGTGCTTTTTTGGCACATTTAGTCTCCTCCACTGACCAGTTTGTGAAGCACATTTATAAGACATCAAACGTATGCAATCACACATCTCAACTCTGCTCATGTGCGCAAGATCATTTTGAATCATTTATCTTTTATGAGATACATTTTACATTACAATTGTTTTATCCAAAGCGACTTACATTTGTGTTGTCATTCATGTGTTCTCTGGGAATCGAACCCACAACCTTTGCGCTGCTAATGCAATGCTCTACCACTGAGCCACAGGAACACAGAATATAGTCGGATTCTAACATTTTCATGCTTAATTTTTTCCTGTTGATCGATTATTTGAGGTCTACACCATTCCTTTCAATCCAATCAAAATTGAATTTGGATCATCGGGCATAATTGGATCAATTAAGGTATTTGCATTAAGGCTTGGCTCAATCTTATCGAACAATCAGTCTGATTCTAAACAGATTATTTTGGTGCATGTCAACATTGCATGAACATCACAGATGATTGAGTTGCTTACAGAAAGGCTTTTTGATCCAAATTGAGCCATCGATCCGATCATAAACTGATTATTTGTGTGCATGTAAACGTAGATATTTACATGTGCATAAGACTTTAGTCCACTTATCAATCAGATTATAAGAAGATTAGTAGGTTTGATGTAAATGTAAACTGTGTACTTTAACACTGGTCCAGCTTGGTTTAATCTGGTTAGTAGTTAGTGACAGTGCTGATGGCTCAGTAATATCAGCACGCTCGTTCTGCTGATTAAACCATTGGAGGCCTGATGTGTGCACACCGGTAGACCAGCACTGCATTCAAAAACACTGTGTTGCTGACCAGCAATGCTGGCCGTATAAATCATATGCATCATAAAGAGAGGCTCCATATATCAGGGTATCAATGAATTATGAATGACTGACTGGCTCAATAATAATAATGCATGGATGTTGGAAGCGTTCCACCATTTACCTCTCTCCTCGGCTGAGGGATTCTGCAAAGCTCTTTCACATCCAGACCACATTTCTGCTAACTTAAGTTTGAAATGATGTGGCTCGGTTGGAAAAAGTTTCATTTTAATTTGGTGTCTTGCATAGGTAACAAGCTTTCATGATTGTGGTTGCCAGATTTCAATAGTTTAAATCTGCCAATCAGAGCCTTTTACTTAAGTTGATACATTTTCTCCTCAGTGGTTTACTTCATCTTCCTCGACCTGGCCACCATCCACTTAACCATTATCATGCAGCCCTACATCGAACATGCCATCTCCATTATCCCAGTCTTCACTGGTTTGAAGATTTTTCTGGCTCAGTACAGCCTTTTTTGGGGGTAAAAGCAGCCCAGGTTGGGCACATTATAAATCGAAAAGGTGTCTATGAAATCTCAGTGTTATCAGTCATTTAGGATGTTTTGCAGCCTTGAAGTTTTTATTCAGAAACAAATTATACAATTTCCTTTCCTGTAAGAACTGCATTCCTTCCCTGTTCACGAATGCAGTCAATTCCTGTTTGGTTTTCTCTAGGGATCATCATGTCACATCTCTTTTTAACACTCTCTCTTGGCTCCGGCAGAGTTCTCACATGCTCTCAGTTTGATCTCGCTCTCTTTCTTCGCCGCTGTCTGCTGTTTGCCCTGCTGCAAGCTGCTTCCATGCGCACCAGCGATTTGACACAGCTTCTTTGTGGCTTGTTTGGGAGATCGCGGAGGGCAGGCCCGGTTGCCAAGGTGCCTCCGAAGCGCTTAGCTCCATCCAAAGACTGCGTTTCATTTGTATTCAACTACACAACTCCTCAGATGCTCAAACAAACCCTGACTCCAAATCAGTTGATTTGTGAAGTGTCTCCTGATGAAAACAAACGCAGCATGATGGAGACGTTACCAGAACGCCTCCAGAATGTGTCTCTTGTGTTCATCACACACACAGTTTTTCCTCAGCTCTTGTTTAATCTGTTAATCTGTGGTAGACATGCAAGTTCCCCTGTTTACATTTTAGAGGAACGTGCAAGTTCTTGTTCATTATGTGCTTTCAGACGGTCTGGGAGGGTTTTTTCTTATCTCAAAGAGAATAAACAGACTTCATTATCAGAATCTAGCTAATTATAATGGTCGGTCTTTCCTTGAATTCAGATTTTCTTCCCTTGATGTAGTCAGTGTGTTCGATTAGAGGAGTAGTTGATAAGGAAAGGCTATATAAAGTCTTGCTCGACTGGCTCAGTGTTTCATCCACACCCTCTTTTCAGTGCTTTTCCCACTAGACTCTTTTTCTATTGTTCTCTGTTCAAACTTGTCTTGTACACATTGGCTTGGTTTCATTTGTCAGTTTGTCTTCGTGTTTTGGAAGTGCCATCATGTTTTATTCTGCTCTGTGTTGTCGCACGGAGATGTATTTGGGTATCGGCTTGTGTAAATGTGAATATTACAGTAAGTGCGTTCTCAGAAAAAAGGTACAAAAGCTGTCACTGGGGTAGTATCTCTTTTGCACATTGTTTACCCCTAAAAGATGCATATTGCTACATATTAGCACATACAAAGTACGTATTAGTACCTTTTGAAAAATGACAGCTTTTGTACCTTTTTTTCTGATTGTTTTGATGTTCAAACCACTTTTATTTGGCTAACAAACAATATAGGCATAATTTTATGCTTTAAGATAACTTTTTAAAGAGCCAGCAATGCTGTTGAAGCCTTATGAAATTGAAATAAAAAATTGAATCATGGAAAGTAGCACTTTTTTCAAGTAGATAGATGATCTGTCTGTTTGGGTGGTTTTAGAAATTTTATGGAAAAATGTGGTAATATGTTGTTATTCGTGGTAATATATTCGTAATATTATTATTATTTTCCATTTCCTTTAAATAAATGTTGAGTTCATGCTGCGGTTTATGTGTCGCAAACAAACATCAGTGAATACACCTACATTTATTCCAATGTAAAGTAAAGTTAATTTAATAATAACAGCTTTAAATGTTTGTTTTGGTTGCATGTCAATATCAACTAAAGGGTTCACAAATAGTCATGTTTTCACTTGTAATTGCTTTCAAGTGAGACCTGTCTCTTTTTCAGTCTCTGCAATTGATCACAGGTATAATTGAACAATTGCTGTAAGGTATAATGACAGACTTAAATGGCACTTTGAGTAGATTTTACTGAGAAATGGAAATCCCCAGTTCATTCCTATGGGATGTTCGGCGTCGTCGACCGTGACCAAGGGAGGTGGAGTCTAACAAAGAATAAATTCATCTGCTTTTGTAGACAAAACAATCACGGATCCGACATGTTCTGTCAAGTGGTTTGTTGTTTAGCGTGTAAATGTTTTAACGCTCCTGTCTCCTCAGAATTCCTCCATGATGCCTGAGGTGCGGGACCTTTCAGACGCCCTGCCAGAGATGCCCATGGACCCGATCACTGGCGTAGGGGTTGTGGCCTCGAGAAACAGAGCTCCCACCGGCTATGATGTGGTGAGTGTCCGCTACAGTACACTCATACAGATAATGTAGAAAGTGCTTTAGGAAGTAAAACTCTGTTCCTCCAAAGCATTTGTCAAGAAATGACATCTGTTAGGAAGTTCTTCTAGTTCCTTTAAGGTTTGGGTTAGTCCCTAGTAAGCTATGGCAGTGTTTAAAACCCTAGTGAGCAGCCCACCTTGAAGGCGTTTTTGTCATAGATGAACTTTAGGTTTTTCAGGGCCATTATGATGCTAATATTAATATTTTACATTTAGAAGATGATTTTATCCAATTGAGGAAAAGTTTGGGATGAGTAATGTATTCTTTTGTAAGAATTTAAGATGCACTACATTTTTCAAAAGTGACCATAAAATCTTGTATATTGTTACGCGTTTAAATAAATATATTGTTCTTCAGAAATGTATTATTAATCTGAAAATGTAGCATGGCTTCCGCAAACGTATGACTCCGCACAACTGTTTTCAACACTGATACTAAATACTAATAATAAAGGTTTATTTTGCTGCAAATCAGCATGATTTCTGATGCAAAATGATTTCTGAAAGGATTTCAGAAGAAATTATGCTAAAATGCAGCTTTGCATCACAGGAATAAATTACATTTTAAAAACGTATAAATAGTTATTTGAAATTGTAATAATATTTCACAATATTACTGTTTGTACCGTATTTTTGACATAAAATAATCTTACTGACATCAATCTCTGGGCACAGATGTGTTGATGTTAAATATGCCCTTTTGTACACAGAATATTCTCAAAATTATCCCAAAATGTTTGAAAAAATATTTATTAATTCACAAGGCAGACTAGCACTATAGTTAATACAGACAAGCAGTGTGATAAGTCTACAGGTGCATCTCAATAAATTAGAATGTCGTGGAAAAGTTCATTTATTTCAGTAATTCAACTCAAATTGTGAAACTCGTGTATTAAATAAATTCAATGCACACAGACTGAAGTAGTTTAAGTCTTTGGTTCTTTTAATTGTGATGATTTTGGCTCACATTTAACAAAAACCCACCAATTCACTCTCAACAAATTATAATATGTTGACATGTCAATCAGCTAATCAACTTTGGACCACTGGGCAACAGTCCAGTTCTTCTTCTTCTCCTTAGCCCAGGTAAGACGCCTCTGACGACAACTGTAGCCAAATTCCTCGACACGTCTGTGTGTGGTGGCTCTTGATGCCTTGACCCCAGCCTCAGTCCATTCCTTGTGAAGTTCACCCAAATTCTTGAATCGATTTTGCTTGACAATCCTCATAAGGCTGCGGTTCTCTCAGTTGGTTGTGCATCTTTTTCTTCCACTCAACTTTCTGTTAACATGCTTGGATACAGCACTCTGTGAACAGCCAGCTTCTTTGGCAATGAATGTTTGTTGCTTACCCTCCTTGTGAAGGGTGTCAATGATTGTCTTCTGGACAACTGTCAGATCAGCAGTCTTCCCCATGATTGTGTAGCCTAGTGAACCAAACTGAGAGACCATTTTGAAGGCTCAGGAAACCTTTGCAGGTGTTTTGAGTTGATTAGCTGATTGGCGTGTCACCATATTCTAATTTGTTGAGATAGTGAATTGGTGGGTTTTTGTTAAATGTGAGCCAAAATCATCACAATTAAAAGAACCAAAGACTTTAACTACTTCAGTCTGTGTGCATTGAATTTATTTAATACACGAGTTTCACAATTTGAGTTGAATTACTGACATAAATGAACTTTTCCACGACATTCTAATTTATTGAGATGCATCTGTAATATCGGTCAAATATCAGCAAAATAACCTGATATGTACAGTATCGTCTATGGCCACCCTAAAATTCTGACTAGATGGGCTGCTCAGTAGGTTTTCAAATACTGCCATTCCAACAATGTACAAAGCAGCTATGTTTATGTCATAGTTCAGTCTTATGAGGCACATGGTCTTCTCTGATGGGTAAAACAGACTTATTTGTGTGCTGTAACATGACAGGCCTTGTGGAATTGTTGATGTGTAATACAAGAACACTGTTGGATGTGTTCCCCTTTGTGTTTTAGAGTTGGCATCAACAAAGAGGCCTGTAGATCTGCTCACAAACCATGTCGATCTCAGTTGCAGAAAACCCCTGATCACGATTGCCTCCAGTTCAAAGGCGTTCACAGGAGAAACTCGAGCTCTGTGTGGGGCGCTTGTTTTCCCAGCACCTGACTTTAAAATGCACACAGCTTTTGAGGCGAGATCTATGTAATCACACCACCAGAAATGTCAAGGGGACAGTCTTTAAGAAAGTATTTGTGTATAGTACCAGTGTTGTGCTCTAACATCTGTTTTATTTTGTAAGATCTCCCTGGGACTGTTTTCCCAAAACCCTTTGGGAAAAGGCCACAGCATAGCTTCGTGATTAATGATACACCTCATTAATAGCCCGACGAGAACGTCGTCACTTCACACCCTAGAAAGTACACTTCTGATCACAGGCCCAGCTGCTGACGTTTTGTGCCATTAAAACATTTTTGCACCCTTGCATTTGCATGTTTTTTAGTACAAACTCACACATGATCTGGGTGTACTTTGGCAGCTGAAGAGGCAGCGGGGTTGTTATGTTTCCTTTGGCCGTCCCAGTCATTGTCGTCACTCCAGCGCAGAGCTTAACAATGCTTCCTGTGTGGATTGTGAGAGTGTGTGAAAGCGGGGTCTGTTGATAGCATCCATTCCACCCCCAAACGTCTTCTCAAATCGCAGAAACACTGTAGTCTGCACGCAAAGCATCAGAGGGAGAGAGTAATCTGTTGTTTCCAGCACTAACAGTGAGCTGCTTTCTGTCTGTTCAGTATCAAACTACAGAAGACTGAGCTCTTCGCTGACTTTATCGACTCATCACTTCTCAAATATCCTTCCAAGTTGACTTTTAATTGATTAAAGTGAATATGGGTTTGTCTATTTACAGCAGGGTTCCTCAATAGGTGGCCCGCGGGCCGGAGAAAAATGTTTGGCCCGCGCTAGTTTCAAATATTGTGGCATGAAAATTCAAACACAGCATCAGAAAGCAACATTAACTTACAACATGTCTACCAGAGGTGGTCGAAAAACCAGCTTTTAAAAATAGTGCAAAACGAAGTAGCTTTACTTCTGCCATTCCATCCTTGTACAAAGTAAAAGTATTCTGAAGGAAATAAGACATCTCCTTTTACTCTGCCACTACATTTTTCAAGTATCTGTACTTTACTGGAGTAGTTTTATTCTGAGTAACTGTTGTTTTACTTGCACGGCTCGGCCAAAACCCACAGCATAAAAGTCATCGTACTTGTTTTACTTCACAACGCAGCTGCAAAACATTTAAAACAGATATCTAAGTTACTCCTTAATAATACATCATGTGCTGCCGAGACGCATGAAGCGCTGTCTGAGTTCACAGAATCCTTCCAAACTTTTAATTGATTAAAGTGAATATGGGTTTGATTACAGCAGGGTTTCAATAGGACCCGCGGGCCGGAGAAAATGTTTGGCCCGCGCTGTTTCAAAATTGTGGCTGTTCAAACACAATCGGCAACATTCACAATACGATACCGTATCTTTATAAAAATCTGTGGTATAAGTACCAAAAACCATCTCAATATATTAGCAGCTCTTTTCTCAGAGCTCTGCACTGATTTCACCTCTGTTTAATTAAAATGAGCCTCTCTTCTGACCTGTTGTTTTTGAGTAGTTAAACAGCTAGGCCAACACAGTAACTTCATGTAGAACATCACAATTGTCACAAGGCTGCTTCAAAACAAAACATTTTAACCAGCGCAAGTGTTACACAAAGAACCGGGAGTAATACAGCCTCAAATTAGAATTTTGATTATATACCTGTGACTGCGACAAAATAAACCGACGGCGCGTTAAACACATCGGATTGATGCTGTGATTAACGTAAGTTACTAATGCACTCAAATTTTAAAAACAGCTGTTAACACTGATGTTTAGGGCCATTGCTGACTATTGTCAGAGCAGGCAGTTGACCTCTGCATTATGAAGGGCCTCCATAACTATATCACAGTACAATATAGGTAATCATATGTTTAATGTTTAATTTGCAACTTTCTAATTATTTGTATCTTGTTTAAGCCCATAAATAATAACGAACTAATAAATGTAAATGTCTAATTTGTACTGTAAATGATCTATTTAAGCCCACTGTACAAATTAAACTGCATTAAATATAATTAAGAACTAATGCACGTACTCACACATACACACTCATGCACATGCACACACACACACACACACACACACTGTCACTCACACAGATCACATTTTTAGCGCTGCCCCGCAATTTTATCAATAAAATAGCTTGATCGCTCAAGAGTTATATTATCTTTCTCAACGAGGAGCTGGTAACATCATTGTTGATGAAGGAATTTAAGCCACAGCTTCACTATTAATACAGAAACGTGGCGAAAATGAAAAATAACTCATCTCTCTCTCGCTCTCTCTGCACTCTCTCTCTTCTCTCTCACGTTTCATACACTTTTCTGAGAATAGAAGATCAAAGTGGAGATCGCTAAACTGCAAGCTAACCAGTGTTTTCAGAAAGCAAGCGCGTTTATCCACTGTGGAGAGAGTTCACATGGTTGACAAAAATAAGTAACACATTTAGCAGATATGTCAGTATTGCGCAAGTGAGAACTCTGTTTCGGGGATTACGTCTCTGTTATATCAGGCAACCCAGTATACATTTTTATATTATTTAGATCAACCTAGCCGAGTAGACCTATGAATGTTTATTCATAGAACCATCGTCAAACTAAAACATTAGAGGTCGACCGATATTTTTTTCTCTGGCATCTCACCTAACGTTATGCTGTGTATGAAAAATCTGGGCTGTAAAACAACAAACTGATGGCCGATTTATATATATCATCTGATGTATATACAGTGTTTTTTTTGGCTGAATAATAATAGCTGTAAAATATTTGCTTGCTGAAATGATTTTCTTGACTAGACAGACGCTTTTTTTTTGTTTTCTGTTCATCTCATAAAGCATTCTAAGTGGTAATAAGTAAGTAAAGTGATACAAAAATTGCTTAAATGCTACGTGAACCTCATAGTAATTTCAGATCGTAATGAGAGTTAATTACAGGTCGGCCGATCTGGTTTTGTCCGTTAGTGAACCTTTGGCAAAAGGATGGTGGGCGGTGCTCAGGATGATGTTTCCGTGTTGTTGTTGCTCAAATGTGGACGCGAGTTCTGTCTTTTTGGCAAAAGGACGGTGGGCGGGCAGGATGGTGACAGGCGTGAAGACTCGTTCTGTCATCAATTTACTGCAGGCTGTTGAGCACAGAAAAATGGCGTTAAACTTTACACAAACACACAGCTACAATGTTAAACACACAAACACACACACACACGTGCAAACTGAGCACTGAGCAGGTCAATGAAAAAGCAATTTTGCCATTTTATTACAACAGGAAATACAGCTAG
Organism: Ptychobarbus kaznakovi; assembly: GCA_027422405.1. NCBI lineage: Eukaryota > Metazoa > Chordata > Actinopteri > Cypriniformes > Cyprinidae > Ptychobarbus > Ptychobarbus kaznakovi. The sequence goes on from CM049797.1 coordinate 8,985,090, forward strand.
ACCGTTTTAGCAAGCCTTGACTTTACCTTTAATACAGCTCTTACCCGCTGGCCTTGCATTTATTTCTCTTTTTTTTTTACTACTTTGGCATGATGCTGTGAGCTCTGACCTGGAAAAAATGAGTGCAGCAAGTTGTATCACAAGCCAAACGGGTAATCTTTTAGGATCTTTTCAGTGGGGTCAATGTGAAATACATTTCTGTGTGAATGATATGTTTTTTCACAATTATTTTTGTCATTTTTACTGCAAATTATAAATTTGAAATGAAAATTTTTGTCATTTGAATTGAGTGTCTCAGAGCATTGGAGAATGTTGTTCTGTTTATGAAAATTGACATTTGAGAGTCTTCAGTATTTGGAGTGTGTCTGTTTTGCTGTAATGACAGCAGAACCGAAGCTACATGAACAAAACATGACGATCCAGCATGAATGAGATTTTTCAAAGAGCATCTTGAGCTTTAACAAAAGCAAGAACATCTAAATGAATTCATATGGTCAGGGTCACACATTTCCTTACATTTCAGTCACTTAGAAATAGTGAAGAATCTGAAATATTCCTTATTAATTTATTCAACGTGAAGATTTTTCTAATTCCTTTTCCAGTTTAAATAAATAAACAAGAGAGAAAAAATCCCTAATTTCAAGTCTTAGACATTTGGATCCCAATGTATATCCTCCAGACGTCTTTCCTGTGCATTCTCTTGTTGTATTTAATCTCATATTATACTCTTATCCTCATGCTGTTTCGTCTGTCCAGAGGAGGACTGACCCTCCGACTGAGCCCGTTTCTCCCAAAGTTTTTTTTTCTCCTTATCTGTCACTGATGGGGTTTGGGTTCCTTGCCGCTGTTGCCTTTTGGCTTGCTTAGTTTGGGACAGTATTTGGCAATATTTCAGCTTGATTGCACAGACACTGTTGGGAGAGAACAGAACTGAGCTGAATGCAGACATCACTGAATCAGCAATCAACAATGAACTGACTTTAACTGAAAAATTGACTCTTGCTGTTGTCCTTTTTTAGAGCTGCTTTACAGCAATATTGAAATTTGTTTGCATTATTGAAACATCATTATTTTCTTGTTTAACACTGTAAAGCTTCCTTGACACGATCAATGGTATAAAGTGCTATATAAATAAAGGTAAAAATTGGTATACAACATGATATTTGATGTATAAATGAGTGCATGCTCATGTCCAGTCCTAAGACGGCAGTCTTTCTGTAACACTGGTGTCAGGTCTAGCAGCTCAGTGTTTGTGGTGTTTGCCGAGCGGCTCGTGGGAAGCCAGTGGCCATGGCACGACGGATGGGCGGCTGTTTGTGTGGGCAGCTCAAGCTGTTAATTGAGCAATCATGCGTGTAGATAGACAGTAGACTGCTGTTGAGATGGACGTCAGACTGAGAACTGCACTGTACAGCTAGCGCTAACCAGCTTTCAGAGACATAACTTCTCAAAGTTGTAATAACCATGATCTGTTGAGGGTAGGAATTTCCCTGAAGCCCTTGAGAAGCTAATTAAAGTACATTATAAATGACCAGCCTACTTTAGAATCCTTAATTAGGGACACTTGTTGGACTAAATCAGGTCTATTTTCCGATGATGGATGATTTGCATTAATTATTATTATTATCTTTTTTTACTTTCCATGAACCAAAAGAATCAAACTAGTAAAAACACTTTTATAACACTTAATCAAATCAAATCTTTTCACTCTTTTAGGTTGCACAAACCACGGATGGGATTGATGCAGACTTGTGGAAAGACGGTCTGTTCAAATCCAAGGTGACCCGCTATCTGTGCTTCACCAGGGCTTTCTCCAAAGAGAACGTGAGTCATTTCTTCAGCTCTTTATCAGATACTTGAGGAGGTTTCTTCCAAGTATGGTTACATGTGACAAATTGATACTTCTAGTCCTAGATGCTGATTCATCAATACAGCATCCTCTGATGCTTCTAGATGGATGCTTAATACATTCCTTAATGTAAAAACTGTTTAATTAAAATGTACGTCCTTAATATGTATTGCTTGTTTTTATTTTATTTATTCTATTTCATATTATTTATTCTATTTAAATGTTTTATTTTATCAGTAAGGCATGCCTAACAACACCCTGCAGGACTGAGTTACTTCAGTCTGAAGGCCAAAAAATGGACGGATGTTTAAAAGATCCAGAACAAGTTCATGCTGGAGGGTTTATATATTGTAACTGGAGTTGAGGAGCTCTCTGTAATGTGTCACAGGATCTCATCTATTTGTTTTTTATATACAATTAGTTTTGTTCATGAAATCAAAGCTGTTTCCGCTTGTGCCGTCCCTGCGGTGTTTAGTCTCATTCTTCCTTTCTAAGACAAGCCTCAAGCGGAAAGAACTTTAAAACAATGTTTATGGTGTTTATTTTTCCCGCTTAAATGTTAATGGTTCAATAGCTGTTGTTTAGTGTAAAGTTTAGTCTCGATGAAGTCATACAGCAGAGCATTTTGACCAAAAAAAATATTTTGGGAAAAAACACAGAACATCCTGTATTGAATTATGTTACATGGCAAGTAAAAAAAATCATGTAATACAATTCAGTACAAACTCAAAATAAATAAATAAGAAATTATACTTTGAAATAAAAAGACAAGACTGTTAGATTTGATACAATTAATCTTTGTTAAATTGATGCATTGTTATGCATCCATAATGAACATATGATATTAGTGTTTACACATCAACACCTATTTAGTGCCTTGAACTGCCCTGAAATAAAACAGTATAGTCACCTTTATACAATACAGATTGTGCCAAAGCTGCTTTCCAGTGTAAAATACTTCATGCAATTCTTCCTCAGTGTAAACTATGCTGTTTTGAAAGTAACACACATCCTGTTTTATTGTAAGAGTTAGACAGAGAGTGGAAATGGGTTGTGCAAAATCAAAGAAACCATGACTAACATTGTTTGTGTTATTAGTATGCTTATGCTCATTCTTAAAGCATGCAAACAAGGGCAGCAGTAGAGATGTTGTCTGTTCACACTCCCCTATATGTGCTTCCTGTGTCTCTCCACAGAGTCATTTAGGAAATGTGCTTGTAGACATGAAGCTCATCGACATCAAGGACACGCTGCCTGTGGGATTCATTCCCATTCAGGAGACGGTGGACACACGTAAGCGCCGCCCGTATCTCCTCTCGTTCATTTACAGCTGCATTCTCCAGCTATTTCAGCCTGAACGCTGCAGCTGCATCTTTAAAATCATATTTTGATATGCATTGTTATAGCTTAAATAAACCAGTGACACTCCAGACTGAAGTTAGGAGTTTGTTTTCCACTAATGTATTTTCTTTTACGGATGCAGTCTGATATGTGGCATTAAGAAGCTTGTGGATTTAGTTTCTATCTCGTGTTAAATAATTCATCGATTGTGTGAAACGATCCTCTTTTAATTCCAGCGCTGACCTCGTTCTGTCTTTTTTCTCTTTCTATTGTAAACTCCATCTGTCTTTCACTTTCTTCATCATGTCCCGTTCCTCTCTTTCTCTCTCCAGAGGAGCCGGCGTTCAGGAAGAGGAGGTTATGTATTAAGTTCATCCCGAGAGACTCCACTGAAGCTGCCATCTGTGATATCCGTATCTTAGGACGCTCTAAACAGGCGCCGCCACAGTATACGTTCATAGGGTCAGTTACGTCACACAAAGACTCTATACACTACCAATATTTAAGGACATTCTGTTAATATTCAGTGAGGAAATGTATTGTATTCTGTAGGTGGGCACCAGGGACGTGCAGAGAGGTCCTCAGGGGCTCAAATGAAAAAAAAAAAAGGGCAATATGAAGATTGGAAATCAAAAGAATTACAGTTTTATATTTTTGTAAGAAGTCACTTTTATTCATCAAGCCTATGTTTATTTGATCAAAATTTGAATATACTTTAGTAATTTACTTAATGCATTTTATGCAACGTTGATTTATTAGCAATGTTGAAAACCTGCAATCTTTTTTTTCAGGATTCTTCTATGAAGGAAAAGTTAAATAAGAACAGCGTTTATTTAAAATATAACTTTTGTAACAATATACACTACCGCTCAAAAGCTTGAGGTCAGTATTTGTATTTATTTTTGAAAGAAATTAGTTTTTATTCAGCAAGGATTTGTTAAATTGATAGAAACAGTGATAGCAAAGATTGATATTGTTAGAAAATATCTCTATTTTGAATAAATGCTGCTCTTTTAAACATTTTATTTATCAATGAACACCCCAAAAGTATCACAGGTTACAATAAATAAAATAAGACTAAATAGTTTTTAATAAATTAACTGTTTCCAACATTGATAATAAATCAGCATATTAGAATAATATCTGAAGGACCATGCATTGAAGAATGGAGTAATGATGCTGAAAAGTCACATAAATAAATGATATCTTATTAAAATAGTATAAATGTATATTAAAATAGAAAAACATTATTTTAAATTGTAATAATATTTCACAATATTAGGTTGTATTTGGCTTTGTATTTACACAATATTTGATCAAATAAATGCAGGCTTGATGAGCATAAGACACTTTCATAATGCTGCATAATTATCAAAAAGGGTAAAATAATAAAGTTCCTTTCACATCACCATTTCGCCAGCCTACACTTCACATAATACGCCTGTAGGTGGCACGTGGGCTTAAACAAATATGATATGTTTCATCAAATCGCTAGTAAACGGTGTATATGACACATGAATATAAGTGAATTGAATCGCTTACTGATTACCATTATTGTGAATTCTGGCACGGCACGGTTTTGTAGTCATTTAGCATACATATTCCCAGAGATGTAATTTGATTTATAAAATGAGAAAAATTGCAGATCCACAAATAAGCTCATCAGTCCCATGTAATTTTCAACTGAGTTATGAATAAGAATGGAAAATAAACGCTCCACTTCACATATTTTCCCATGAAATTTGAACTTATTGAGCCAGATCATGATTGGTTGGTGTAGCTACATGACTAATGGGCATTGATGAATTATTTAATATTCTAAAATGTGTAATATATGTATTATTAAATAAATCGACACACTAGCGTTGATTTCTGATGAACATTTTTTCAAATATTGTTTGGTTTATATTTTCCTTCCGTCGACTCATAGGCACTCACTGAAAGAACCTATGCTATGGTTTCTGAACAGAATCGGGAATATCAGTCAGTCGAGCAAAACGCACGAGACCCATATCTACGCCTCAGATTGACAGATATGTAAAACATAAACAGGAATTTTTCCAATTTTGAGCGATTAGGTACTTTTTGTACAAATTATCATGTTAATTAGAATTCAAATGCATTTTGTTTTATTGACCACAATATCATTGCTATTTGTCCGAGGGGCACTTTTGAATCATTTTGAAAAGGGCAGGGGCTCGAGCCCCCAAATCCCCCCCTTCTGCACGTGCCTGGTGGGCACTGACATGGGCAATATATTAAATATTAGTTGTATTTGGGATGATTTTATTGACAGTATAAAATTAAACAACATTAGGAACACCAGTGTTACCTAACAGCTTTATATTTAGTCAGTGACGTTTTCAAAAGAAGTCGCCATGAAATTTTGCATGGATTTAAATATTTTAAAGTGTGTGTAGACAAATATTGCCGTTATATGTATTATATGTACTATATTTTTTTTTTTTTTTTTTTTACTTGTGGTCCAAACATTTCTAATCTAACTTTGTAAATTATGGTTTATCTGGGGGGGGGGGGGGTAATTATTTTAAACAATATTAAACAATTATTATATTTTATATTGAATGTAGTTCCATTAATATTTTTTTCCATCATGAATGATCTCAAAATGTTTATATGTTTTAATAATAATATTTTTTATATATATTCATATTATTATTGATATTTATATAATATTTGTATAAGTTTATAATAGTTAAGCTATTTTCTTATAGTGTTTTATTTCTGTCATTAAACATTTCTAATTTAACTTAAATTTCTAATGTAACATGGTTTCTCTGGGGAAGGAATTTTAAACAACCAATTGTATTAATGTCTTTGCATTTAAAATCCCAATGTCTTACTTTCTGTTTAAACGGTTGTAAAACATTTCTGAGCAATATTCAACATCTTTAATATATTGTCATGAGGCTGAAATGTATCAAGACACCATTGTTTTGATGTGTCTTTGTCAACCTGCGAGATCTGTGAATCTCTGGCTGTGTTTTGAGATGCACAAAGCACTCGCTGTCTTTATTGATTCGATTGTGTTTTGTGTTTCTTGGTGACGGAGTGGTTCTAGTTTGGTGGAATGATTCTGTATGTCCTCACAGAGAGCTGAACAACATGGGGATCTGGTACCGTATGGGAAAGGTGCCACGGGCCCAGGACTCTTCCCCGGTACAGAACAACTCCACCACCAACAACACCAATAACATCCAGACTCCACTCCACAGTCCTCCCAAGTGCCCAGTGTGTCTGAGAGTGTGGAATGTTGTTGTTGAAGCACAGCTGCAGAAGAGTAGTGAGTGACGCGAGAGAAGGAAGAGGAACATTGAAGGGTAGGACTTTGAAAGGGTTAGGGTTCAAGGACACTCACCATCTAAAGCTCATGCTTTCTTCTAAGTAATATTAAAAACACATCCTTGCTCTTCCAAGCTCTATAATGGCATGGGCATGTGTTTTTGTTTTGCTTGGATGAGCAAGGACAATTTTTTTAAATAACTCAGAATGGATTCGTCTGAAAGAAGAAAGTCTTTACACCTATGAAGCCATGGGCTAATTTTCATTTTTAGTTGAACGAACCCTTTAATAGGCAGGTCCAGCACAGCATTCCTTATATTCTGGAATAAATGGTCTGTTAGGAATTCCCATATAGTTCACAGCTGCGCTTGTAGTCGTACTAACAGGCAAAATATTCAATTCACTAGCTGAATCATAAGTCAACATGATATTGCAATTCACACACTGTCAGTTCCTAATGGATAAAACCGAATCCCGACAAGTCGTGTTAATAAGCTCATGTTTGTGCTGTCATAATCACGACGATTCAAGCGTTTTTCACTTCTGCTCACCAAGGCTGCATTTTATTTGATCAAAAATCCAGTAAAAACACTAATATTGTGAATTTGTATTATTTTTAGCAGCTTCAGTGTCACATGATCCTTCAGAAATAATTCTAACATGCTGATTTTAATTATCTATTATCTATCTTATTATTATCTATGTTTTTGCTGCTAAATATTTCAGTGGAAAATGACACATTTTTATTTCAGGATTCTTTGATGAGTAGAATATTTTGTAATATTATAAAGTCACTTTTTTCATGAATTTAATGCATCCCTGCTGCAAAAGCGTATTAAAATAAGCAAAAAACATCCTGTTTTCCATGATATAACTGGACTAATGAAACGATTTAGAGTGTTTTCATGCTACTCTTGTGTAAAAGGTGTATGTTTTCTCTCATACTTGATGTTTATGGGCTTGTTTGTGTCTCAGGGGTTTGTCCGCCCCAGGCGTTTCTCCGACACTAATGGGAAGTGTCTGTTCCAGCCGTTTCCCTCTCATGGTTTCCTCTCTGTCTGTCTGCTCTCTTGATACTGTCCGTCCGTGATCTTATTATATATAACAGGATACAACTGTAGTGAAGTCACATAAGCAGAAATGCATCTCAATGAGGGAGTAGCCGTCTCATCTGTGGCCCTGAAACACACGTCTGGACTCTTTCTCACAGCATTGCACGACAATTCAAGGGGCGTATCATGGAAAACAAGATCTTTCTTTTTGGGGTAGAAAAAGATAGATTGATCACTTGAGTGTTTGATGAATGGCAGTGTGAACTACATCAGTCTGTGGATGTTAGCCAGTCATAACAGCTGTTATTTACATATCCAAATCTAAAACTGGAAAACTATATTTAGTGCAAGAAACCCAGACTAACATAAGTGAACTTCTCGATTCTGTAGTGGACACTAGAAAGTCTGAAGTCCGTTATATATTATATTTTATATATTAATACTGTTATTCAGCAAGAATGCATTACACTGTTGTTAAATGACTTTATAATGTTGAAAAAGTTTTCTGTTTCTAATAAATGTTTTTTTATATATTTTTCAAATAATCCTGAACAAATGCAGAAATGTATGGTTTCCACAAAAGTATGAAACTGCACAACATTGCTAATAATCAGAAATGTTTCTTGAGCAGCAAATCAGCATAAGAATGATTTCTGAAGATCATGTGACACTGAAGACTGAGTAATGATTATCAAGAGTAATGATGCTGAAAATTAAACTTCGATCACAGAAATAAATGACATTTTAAAATATATTTAAATAGAAAATTTAAATTGCAATAATATTTCACAATAGTCCTGTTTTACTGTATTTTTGATCACATAAATGAAGCAGAAGATACTTTTTTCAAAAAAAAAAAAAATCTTATCGAACCATACATACACTTTTGAATTGGAAACGTGTTAATGCTATGTGTGCAACCAGACATCTTTTCCTAACCACAAAGGGAGAATATCAGCAGTCCAAGACCACCAAATTCTGTTCATATACAGTTGCTTTGTTCCTCGTGATGTGTGGCGTTTCCCTTGCAGCTGCCAGCAGAACACATACAGCACACACTGAAAACATCATGTGTCATGTGTGCGGTGACTTAGTCATGTTCTGAGTGTGTTTAATGCTGGGTGTTTCCCATAAAGCCTACAGCATCCTCCTGTTAATGAGTGGATCTGTGGTCAATGCACAGCTTTATCTGAGTGTGTGCTGGCAGCCGTTGCTTATGTGCAATCGCAAGAGTTTCTAATGCATAATGTTAGTGAGGATATGCAGAACTACATTTCCAAGAAGTTCGTTCAAATTAGTTCCCTGAACTACTGGTTCAATGAAGCTCCAACCCTGATCGGACATGTTTCTGCGGGGGGGGATTTGCATAAGAATATGTTCTGCACATTGTTGTCATTGTTAACTAAACCTAGTAAAAATAAATGTTCTATTTCTATATAATCAATTTATAAAATGTTTGTTTAAAAAAAAAAATAATAATTGAAAAAAGATAAAGTATAAGATGAAAACTAAACCAAAAAGAGAGAGACTTGCTTTGGCAATTAACTGAAATAAAATAAGTGTAAGTTTATGTTCTAAAATTACAAACTGAAATAAAAAATTATAGCTTAAATTGAAAAAAAAAAAAAAAAAAAAAAATGAAATCTTAAATTTGAAGCTTATTCAAAATATTAATGCAAAAACAAAAACACTGGTTCATGCATGAAATAACAGCTATATGGAATGCAACCAAGGTTTTTTTTTTATCAGTTGGTATTTTTAAAACACAACACTCGTGACATGATGTGCACAATGACCGAAGACAGTTTTTACTTTGCAAGCTATCTAACAGCTAAAGCACAGCACGTTGTTTGGTGTGCTATTTAAAGAACCGCCACTCAAAATATCAAAACTATTTCTGACTTTCTTTAAAGCACAGCTGCTAAAAATAAAGCTTAAAAAGGTTCTAGCATCATCAGGCGAACAGGTTGTTTCATTATCTCATCGTGCAGCCTGTGAGACTGAAGCGCCCGTTACACACATCCTTCAGTCTTCTTTAAGGATGTCAGTCAGATGACCGATTGCTGAGGACATTGGGTCTGAAAACAGCTGTGATGACGACACACAAACCGCAGTGATAATAGTGAGGTCTGAGAAGGAAGATATGTTGAAGATTTATTAGATTAAGTGATAATTGGTTTCCTTTTGTGTGTTTTTTGCAGGCACATATCCATGACCCTGCCGGCATGTTTCAGAAAAAGCACAACCAGACCAGACTTTGAACACCAGAACTCCAACCTCTATGCTATCTCTGGTACCAAAACCACACAAAACAGACCTGACCCAAACTGAACACCTTCAATACCACATGAACATTTAAGTAGAGAGGACTGTAACATTACAAAACCAATGAATGAATGTCTTAGAGCTCCAATCTAGAATTTTACAGGCGTTTACAAATGAAAAAATGTATCACTTAATTATAAAATAGTAGGGCTTGGCACGTTAATGCATTAATTAAATAACGCAGACAATTATTTTATCATGCATTAACGCAGTTTTTTAAATCTTATTATTATTTTGTAAGCCCGTTGCTCACTGGCTCTGAATTCACATACAGACAAACCATGGGTCACAGGAGGGGGGGGGGGTTGATCAGTACTGGCTTGGGATGGGTGTCAGCACACGTCTCAAACAATGAGAGCATTTAGGGAGGTCTGCAGCAGCTCTCGATAAAATAATAATAATCACAAACCACTGTTCACTGTTATTTTAACAGAAAAGAGCTCGTAATCAGGACTTCATAAGTGAGAAACAGGAAGTTTCCGATAGCACGTGAAGACAGCAGAGAAGCGCTCTCGCTCCACACAGTGGAGTGCATCGTTTTGTTAACTTTAGTTTATTATTTTAAATCATTTGGGACGAGGTGACACACGGCCCTCTCACAATATATATATATATCTATGCAATCATGCTGCACGTATCAGAAGTTCGGTTAGCGCTCCGACACTACATGCGTACCGTGCCAGGGACGGCTAAACGAACCAGAGCAATCACACTAGTCAAATGAACCGGGCTTTTGGGGTCAAACACATTTGGGCACGGTTAAGATTGCCTAGTGGGAGTACACCCTTATTCTCCCGCATCCCGCACACATGGGTCTCTACCCGCCCGCACTCGTCCTCGTCCATCAAGTGTTGTCCCGCGCCGCACTCTGTTGCGTTGGGTCCCGTGATAGTGCAGGTCTCTTATTGGAAGGTGCCTGTTATGATCGAGGCTCTGAACTTTGAGCATAACTTTGTTTCTATAACAAAACTATTTTCTATAAAAACGTTAATGCCCTGTCAGGGGCAAATAGCTTTGGTTTTATATTTATGTATTATATATCAGATATATTGTGCATCTGTAGACTGCTTGACACGAGAGAGCACCTCACATTTGAGGTCAGCGCATGTAATAATGCCGTCTGAAATCGTGTGGATTCATGACTGATGTCGTTAGGGGTGTAATAATAATAAACCCTTCTGCAGGTGGAATCTGTTTAACTGTTCCAGATGGTGTTCAGTGATGAGTCCGACTATCTCTCCTTCTGTTCTGAGCGCTCGTTTCTTACCGCACGCTTCTCGTTTCTCACATTAGTGGGAGAAAATGTCAGTTTAGTTTTATTTACATTTATTCATTCAGCAGATGCTGTAATCCAAAGCCACTTACAAATAAGGAGGTTCATTTGATTTCGTAGATATCATCAGCTAATAATATATTAACATTTTGTGGCTTTTTGTGCAAGGCAAAATATATTATGTCTGGTTAATACTTTCTTTTCGGCTTTCAGCTATGGATGGAGTGCCGTTCGTGATTTCGGAGAAGTTTACGTGTGCCTCCAGTGATGTGAGTGTTTTCAACCAATCATGTGCTTCATATGAACTCTTAAACACAAAGAGTAAACCATACTATTAGATGTCGATTTGGCAGTGAAGAGTAATGCCTTTGAGGTACTTTAACCCTAGCGTCAGAACTGATGTGGACATTGAGGAGGTGTTCGTCTCTGTGTTTCAGCTGCAGCAGGTGGATCTAATGGGCATCAGAATCAAATCGCTTGCAGAGATTGAGAAGGAGGTGAGGATCTGTTGAGTTTCAACCATGATAAAGGGTAGTTTTGATTGTTTCTCTTGTTTCTAAGCAGGTATTTTTGACCCATGTAAATGCACTTTTTTTTTTTTTTTTTTTGTGCTTTTCACATAACTTTATAAAAAGGACTACTCTAAATCTGATTGAATAAAGTCATATGAAATATCTCTTACATGCAAATCAGTATTTATTGTCCTATTATCCACAGTCAGTTATAATTATATATCAGGTCAATTATATATTATATTATAATTATATTAAAGATAAAGGCCTGTTCACACCAAGAACCAAAACAATAATGTTATCTACAAATGTAAGATTTAAAAAATAGTTAGCATTATTAGTTTGCCGTTTTGGTGTGAACAGACCTTAATGCACTATAATTTTGGTGAAAATAATTGTTTATTGTGATTATTATCAATAATTATTTATTGGATATTGATGTTTTAACCTTTAAATGAGCAAAGTTAATAGAGGCAGGGCAATAATGGTTATTGATTATAATGCATATTTAAAGGGGGTTTAGATTGTAGTAAATATTGTATGTAAATAAAGAGGTATTCAAATAAGTTCAGTTGAATTTCACATCAAATCTCTCAATATTTTGTGCCTTTTTGTATGTTTATTATTCTCATGATGCTCAGTAAACAAATCAGGATTCTTATATTTAACTAAAACCTTTAAAAAAAACTTGTAATAACATTAATTACTTATAATAATAAATGTATTTTAATTAATTTATGTATAATACATTTTATTACAAGTCTTCTTGTTACTTAAAATAAAATCAATGTTAACTAAAATAAAATATAAAAAGCTTAAACTTATTTTAAGCTAATTGCCAATGCAACATTTATACGTTTACTAAAGTAACAAAATTTATAAAATATATAGACATATTAAAAAAATAACAAAAACAACAAAATGACCAAAATTATAAATGAAAGTGAAAACAAAATACATTTAAATGAACAAAAATCTATAATAGTATAATGATTTAGTATCAGTCACACTAAAATAACATTAGAACAATATTCTGAAATGTTCTATATTGTTTTGAATCCGTGATATCGTTGAATTCAGCTTTAGATCAGTGGAACTGTGAGCTGTGTTTGACTGATCCACTAGAGGTCAGTGTGTGCTACGACTCTCTCTCAGCTGCTGTTTAACTCTTTCTGTCTGTGTCAGTATGAATATAGTTTCCGGACGGAGCACAGCGCCGCGGCCCGTCTGCCGCCCAGTCCCACCAGAACATCTCTGGGCTCCGAGGCCTGACGCTCGCGCGTTCTTCTGGCTTCTGAAGACTGATCCGCCTCTGGAAGTACAACAGACACTGACTAGTTCAGTGGAGGGAATAATAAGGATACTGCTCGCTTTTTTTTGCATACGATTAACGAATATTTAATGAGTTCAGTCTGTCTTAAGATGATGCTGCTTTAACCTAAAGAGCGAATCTCCATCACTACAGTGATCAAATCAAAACCACTACCGTGTTTCTTTTGTTATGAGACAAGTATTGCATCTGAAGTTGCTTCTGGACTGAGATGCTGTTACTGCAATGACTTTATATGAAGGGTCACAGCCCCGAGTCTGTGTTCATGCATCATGCATAGAGTTGGACTTGCTCGGTTATTTAGATGACTTCAGTTTGTTCTTTTGTTTGGGAATGAAGCCCAGTTCACTGCACTGTTACAGGACTTCTGAATCATTTCAATATGTTTGTGTTTGTCTGGAAAAGAGATTAGAACAAAAACACTGCGACTCTGAACAAACCTGTGTACATAGACAAGCGGATGATTCATGAATGCGTTGTTTTAGTAATTGTGTTTTTCCCTTTCTGTCTCTGTAACGTCCCTCCTGAACTGATGTCAGGTGCTGAACTGCTTACGTTTGTCTGAGGTTCGACTCTTTCAGGCTCATGTTATGATGCTCAGTGGTGCTCCAGCACTATATTGTTTCTGCCGGTCCGTTTGTGGCTTCTGACATTTAAGGTGGTATTTTTTTTTTTTTTTTTTTTTTTATAAACAAGTTAATATTTCCACAGTCTTATTTCATCCCAAGATTTGAAGAATAATGTAAGAAATACAATTTTGCTTAAAGAAGACAAACTATTTTTAAAGACCATAAAGATGTGAAGTTATCATGAGATTGAAACTTATTTTATGCTCAAATACTCATTACTGTAATACAAAAAAGTTAATGCCACTTATTTAAATCATCATAAATTCTGTAAAACAAAAAAAAAATGTATTACAGACTTTGTGATTTTAAATAATGTGCAGTTTTTCCAAATCATATTAATTAAACTTTTGGTAACACTTAAAGCCTTTATGCATAATGCATTATAAAGGTATTCATAATATACGTCGTAATGCATTTCTTTTCATAAATAATTGTAACCAAATTTAAAATGCATTATAATATTTGAAGGTTTGTTTGCTGTACTCATACAATGATTACAGTTGTTATAATCATACAATACATTATAATGTGCATTACGAGGCATAATTAATGCATTATAACTACTTTTATAATGCATTTTATATATAAAGGCTTTAAAGTGATACCAGACGGGTTTGTATTGCAGTAATGGGAATTTGGGGGAAATTAAAATGTTAAAATGCAAAAAAAAATAGTGCCAACTCTTTTGCTTTTTTTTATGCAAAATATTTCTCATTTCTTTCTTTTGGTTTTCGGGGTGAGCTGAACATTTCTTGACTGTTATCGTTAGCCGTTCAGTTCCAGTAAACCATGCCGTTGGTTCACACAGTGACGTTGTGAGTCACGTGATTGGCTCCGTGTGATTATTGGTGGAAAGTACAGTGTTATTGTTTCAGAACGCCTGCTGACACGGCCACGTCAGGTGAAAGTGTTCAGCTGGATATTAAAGAAAGGTTTGACACGTTCACTGAGACGTTAATCAAACACTCAGATCAATTTAACTTTTCTTACAGTGTGATTATAATGTTCAAGCAGCTATATTATTGTTACATGTTCTAACCACTATTTTATGATGATTTGTATTTAAATTCTGTTTATAAATCTGAAATGAACCACACATCTGATGTTCTCTTCATGTGTGTGGCAGTCCGTAGACTTTTTCAAAACTGATTTTTCCAGCATCAGTCAAGCCGGCTCATTAGCAAGCTGTTTTTTATTTCTATTGAATATCATTTAAAATCCAAGAATTTGTCTTACCTGTCTGGAAAACCAGTCCCAGGTTTATACATCTAGGAACCATAATTATAGTTTAACATCATATCTGAAGTTGTTGTTTAAAATTACATGCTGATGTCAATTTTTCATGCCGTTCATTTATTGAACTGAAAGTCTCATAGGAATGCATGCAGAGTTGTTTTTTTCAACATTAAAATGAGGATTTAATTTGCTGTTTCGTTGTACTTGTTCATCTAATTATTTAATGATTTTATATGAAGACTAATTTAAATGTTTAGGAATGTAGCTAGTATATTTCCCCAATATTTTGTTAATGTTATGTTGGGAATAGTTGTGTTTGGTCACACGAACTAATACAATAAAACATGTTTGGTTACTGCACTGTGCAAATAAACTCCTGTTCACACTTGTATAAAGCGTTTAATGTGTATCATCCAGTTCACGTCGTTGTTTTGCCTCTTGATGAACCTGCTGTGTTTCTCATGCGCATTGTCAACTGATTTGAATTTTCTTTCTTGTATAAATATGATTACTATTGTTGAATCCTGGTTGAATTTTGTGTCTGTGAACACTTCATCAGTTTTTTATCAACAGAGAGAAATAAAGAAAGTTTGTTGTCAGATGACCCTATCTGTGCTGCTTTACGAGAGCTCCACCAAAACCTCTTTGTAACAATGTCATTTTCTTGCAATCATGTTCCCCCAAAAATGCTGAATTTGCTGATTATCTAAACATCACACACTAAACTAAACTTAAAACTTACCATCAGGTCATCCAGAAGAAGATGTGATATGAAGATGTAACATTTTCATTATATGAGTTCTTTTTGTTTCTTCATCAAAGCAAATTACAAACACAAAACATGGAGAAATTTAGAACATTTAAGAGTGTTACTGTAATAATTGTATCTGCAGAACAACAGCAGCACCAGTGCATGGATAAAAAAAGAGAAAACCTTTGCAGTGAATGGGTGCCGTCAGAATGAGAGTCAGCTGATAAAAACATCACAATAATCCACACCACTCCAGTTGAGCAGTTTACATCTTGTGAAGAGAAAAGCTTGTAAGAAACACATCCGTCATTGAGACATTTAAACGGTTGCTTCCATCCAAAATACGGGTCCTCTATGGCTATATCATAACATTTTTCATAACTGTCCAATTAAAAAATTATTTGGTCTGAATCAGGAGAGAAATCTGCAGCTCAAGCGCCATTTACAAACAACAGCATTGAAATAATTTAGATGTTACGAGGACAACAGGGGATAGTCTTTTTCACTAGATGAAGCATTAGTATGGATTATGGACTTTATGGCGTTTTGATGTTAAAATGTGGCGGTTAATGTTAAAACACAGCTTTTGGCTTCACAAGATGTTAAGTGGTGTGGATTATTGTAATGTTTTATCAGATGTTTGGACTCTCATTCTGACGGCACCCATTCACTGCAGAGCATCCATTGGTGAGCAAGTGATGGAAGTTTTGGATGATCTGTTTCTCTGAGCCATAAACCGTCTTTGGCAGTATGGCACTTTTATATTTCTGCATATAGCACCACTGGCACATCTTACCCCCATTCGTAAGTGCAAGCGGGATGTTTCGCCACAGAGTAATTCATGTTTACTGGAAATCTGCCTCTGTTTTGTCTTCACAAACGCTCTGAGCTTCCTGTGGCCGTTTGACAAGTCACTTTATTTAGATCCAACATGCGTACCAAACCACAGGGAAACTTTCAAGACCTCTAGCATAAAATCCCCTCAAATGCTGCAGACGGTTTTGGGCAATGTGTTACTGTTTGTGTGGCTTTTAATGACTTCGTAAGAGAATGAGATGTTCAACAAGAAGCGCAGCAAAGCATGTTTATAGACCAATGATTGAGCATTTAAGAAACCGCACAAAGGTTATTTCATTTAGTCTTTTAATCGTGACATCTTGCTTCTGGTTTATACTTGACTTTAGTAGCAAGATGTTAAGTGTGCAAGCATCTCTTTAACATAATTTACCAAAAAGTTTCTTGCATAATTTGTTTTTCAGCTTTAATGAGGCTTGTTTGTTTGTTTTTGAATTTCTACTTGAAAAATATGTCCTGCAAATATATTTATTAATTGCAACAAGTGAAAATCTGAATGTGTGTGAAAGCGCACAGAGCTTGCAGTGGAGGGCAAGGTAATCCGTGAAGAATGACTTTGGGTCTTCACAAAAGTTTTTATGAAATATAGGCCTAATACTGGCTCAAACTAAAGTTTTAAAATTCATTTTTATGCTATGAGAATAGATCGAAGTTCACACCACAGCTATACTCTAATACTAATGGCACAGAGGAACGATGGTTGGAATCACTTTTAGAATAATTTTTCCAGGCAGCTGATGTATGATAAAAATAAAAACTCATTCAATCAGAATGCATTCTGCTTTAAAGAGCGTGAACATCTGCAATAAACAGAATTCATAGTGTGTTGGTGTGGGCATTATTACTGTAGTTATTTTATACTTCATACCTTTCACACCAAGGACAATAACTGTGAAGTTTTAATAAACGATATTGTTGGAATGACTTTCATATGAACGATATAAACATTAAAAGCCAATCAGAATTCATCCATCTTTAAAAGCTCGAACATGTAAAGCCTCAGGCAACCAAACTGCAGTGCGCCTAACAGAACATATTGTTCGTTGAATATGGTCATCGTTATTATAAGTATATCTATAGTTGTTCTTTGTGCCAATGGGCCTTTAAGATCCTTTAAATGTGTTTTAGTATTTTCGACAGACATCAACTGTTGTATGGAATAAGCTGCCATGGATTATTTTGTATTTCTCTTGTTGTGTTTCACAGAATAACAATGGCATATGAGGGTGAGTAAAGAATAAGAGAATGCTCATTTTTGGGAGAGAAATTAGTATAATTATAATAAACTAGATGTCAGTTTCTTTGTCAAGGTTACAGGTTTGATCACAGATGTACTGAGACTTGCTGAATGTTGTGTTGGTGTGGCATGTGTCAAAATCTTAGCATTATGGGTAACAATGTCCTTGACTCAATGAAGTACTGTATTGCTTCTGAACACTTCTGGTGTGTAGTTCTGCCGTCATGGAAAGAAAGTTGGGCTTCCTAGCAGACGTTTACAGTCTGAAGACCTCCCAGTCAAATCAGCCTTTTGAAGGTTGTTTTTCCATCAGCTTCAGAGGAACCTTTACCACAGGACAATAAAACGAGTAAGACAGTAAATAAAGCCAAACCATGAAAACAAATCATTTAAAGCAAAACCTCTCAGCTAAGAGATCTTATCAAATGTTTAACCTTTCGAACACCCAGCGACAAAGATGGCAAATCAACATTTCTAAAGATAAATGCTGTCTTATTATTTAATTCAGTATGCACCAAGAACTACTATGCAATGTCAATTTTATAATATGATTGATGATATTTTAACTAATCTAAGGGCAAAGACATTTTAAGTAATAGTTCACCCAAAACTTAATGCTGAAAATATACTCACTCTCAGGCCATCCAAGATGAGTTTGATTCTTCACTGGAACAGATTTGGAGAAATGTAGCATTGCATCACTTGGTCACCAATGGATGCTCTGCAGTGAATGGGTGCCGTCATAACGAGAGTCCAAACAGCTGATAAAAGCATCACAATAATCCACACCACTCCAGTCCATCAGTTAACATCTTGTGAAGTGAAGAGCTGTGTTTGGAAGAAACAAATCCATTAAGACGTGTTTAACTTTAAACTGTGGCTTCTGGCTAAAATATGAGCCCAAATATTGCTTTCTCTAGTGAAAAAGTTGCCTCATCTGAATCAGGAGAGACATCTGCACAGATCAAGCATCGTTTACAAGAAAAAAAGAGTCCAAAATAGTTCTAAACAAATATGTGGTGGATCTTGATGTGAAACGACAACGGGATGGACTTTTCACCACAGAAAGCATTATTATGGATTATGGACTCACAAACATGTAGCTTTTGGACTCAATTCAAGTTGTTATCTGTTATGAGTTGACTCTCATTCTGACGGCACCCATTCACTGCTGAGGATCCATGTGTTTCCATGCACTCAGCTCTATTAAGTTTTTGTTTCGTGAATCCTCATTCTATTCACTGCAGAGGATCCATTGGTGAGCAAATGATGCAATGCTACATTTCTTCAAATCTTTTTCAATGAACAAACAAACTCATCTACATCTTGGATGAATAATTTTTTTCAGCACATTTTCATTTTTGGTGAAGTATTCCTTTAAAACTATGGCTTAATATTTGTATTTGTAAATCTAGTAACGTTTAGCAGTCCAATCAAATTGAAGCTGCATGTGGAATGGCACACAAACATATAGCCTTCCTATTTCTGAATTATGTATGTGCACAGTTCACAGAATATATGTGAATTCTCTGTACATAGACTGTAAAACCGATCACAAAGTAATGCGCTCATCTTGACCTTCCACTGGCAGTGTGACGAATGAGCTCGTAGATGTACGCCACACTTTTTAGCAACTCTTTCTTTCTTTTCATTTATTTATTTATTTGTGTGTTTGCTTGTGTAGCAATGCCAGAGTTATGGGTTCAATTCCTAGATGTAGAAATGTAAAAATGCAAAATAATTTTTATTTTCAAGCTGATAATTTAACACATGCATTTTTATGAGACAATAATGTGCAAACGACTGCTGTTTCACTGAGTATTTTTAATACAGTATGTACACTGCATTTATCCGTAGGCTAAGTATTTTATTCTGTACATAGTCTGATTTTTGTAAATAAATATAGTTTTTATTTTTTTAAATGATTCTGCTTTGCATCATAATTAGTTGTCGCTGAAGAAGGTTTAATCTGAATCCTGCTGCCGTACAGAACCTATTAAACGTTACCACAATAAACAGTTTAAGAGCTTGGTTTGTTTTCCACGCTTGTTAAGTGTATTTACATGCAATATTTTCCATTTGGAAGAAACCGCGTCACATAAATGGAGATTACATGAATTAGCTTTAATATCGTAAAAGTCATTTGATCAGGGCTTTGATGAGATGTGCTTCTCTTTCAGGAGGGTTTTTAATGAAGCTCATTGGGAGGTTTTCCTGAATTAACATTCATACCAAACATCCTCAGCTTAATATTCAGAGTTTCCTCTCATAACATGTTGACAGATGAGATGGAAGTACTGAAGTCACAAAACATGTTAGACATAAAACTGATAATGGCTTCAAGAAGAACTCGCACATGTGCTGTATTTAGTCTTGACTCAGCCTTGATAAGATTTGTTTGATTTTATTTAGATTTATGCATCTCCAGGTTTGCCATTCAAGAGGTTTCCTGAGACGAACATCAGTAATGAGAGCAGACTGTACTTTATGGTGAACTCTTTCCACACAAACATGTGCTATTAAAGCCACCTGGGTGTAATAAACCGCTGCTCTGAAGAGGATTTGCTCACAAACTAGCTTCATTCTTATCAGTGTCACAGATATCAAATGACACGGCTTTGTGGCACTCTTTGATCTTGCCTCAATTCTTTCAGCCCTTTCGAGTCATGGTTCAAATGACTTAAAACAAAAATACATCCCAAGAGTTGTGTTTTCCTTTCATTGTGTAAAATGCAATAGGACTAAATATCCAATATGATTTCAGTTCAGATCTTTGGAAATTGTTATTGCGGTCTAACCAGAAAAAAAAACAGATTTAGTCAAATTTACTCCCTGCAAACGTTTGTGAATATTTAGTATAAATTAAATGCAATTAAATACATTTCCTAGAAATTATAAGTAGCGTGAGATGGGGCAAGATGACCTCCCACCTTAATTAAATAGATCATAAATTTAGTAATTTCATCTGAACATCAACATTTGTAAGATTTAGTCAGTCAAAACAGTTTTGAAGATTAGAGAGGTTAGTGTTATTATTTTTTAAATATAATAGTTATTGCAATCAATAGGGTTATTATTGAGTATTTCCATGAATTAGATGTACATTTCAGACATCTTCACTTTTCATTAAAACCTAAAGGCTAAGTGAGGAAAATTATTTAATATTGTTGCAATTATGACATCTTCAGTTATGGGCAATTAAATATGTAAATATCCAAGTATAATTAATTAACAATTAATTTGTTGTACTGGAATTCTGCTTTTTCTGTCATAGGTTATTCTATTATTAAAATGTCAAAAGAGAATTTGAAATAAAATAGTTGATATAAGAATGACATCAAAAGTCATTCATAGCCTGCATTATGTAACATTTTAGCCGGCGTTTATGAGAAGGCCTCTTTGAATAATTGTACATGTTGTGCTGTGACGCCTAATTTAGCAAATGTTTATGTTTATTTCCTTTAATAACTTATTGGCTGATGCATCATCATCCTGCACACGCTAAACGTATATCTAAATATGTTACAGTATAAAAGTAAATGCACATTCTTCTTGAGAGGGTGTATTTTTGCCTCATTTAATCTTCTTGACAGTTTTTGGAAGTATTTTATACAGACACCGCTGAATGAGCAACACTGGCCGTAATGTTACTATGTAAATAGTTATGAATTAGACAGCACTGTCTGTGTGTTGTGTGGCCTGTTGTAGTGAAGACACAGTGACAGACAGAGACTGTAAGTACAGCTGAAGTTCAATAAGCACGACGCTTGACGCTAGAGGACGCAAGAACACAGTGTGATCAACGCTTCAGTGTTCATCATTCAAAACTAACAGCAGTGCTGATAATGCATTCACAAGTCATCGTATTTATGAGTGATTTTATTATTATATTATGCATGCATGCCGCTTTGATTTTAAATAAGAAATAAATATGGCTTAGACCAGTGAGTTTTCTCCAGAAGAAGCAGAACAGTGGACGACTGTTTGTTTACACCGTTTATATAAAAGCAGAATAAAAAGACTTTTACGTTCATAACGCGTAAGCAAAAAATAACCAAAGGAACTAGAATGGTCTTAATAGAGTTATGAAGGGTTTGTAGGCGTTTAATCCGGTAATTAAGCTTGAAACCCTTTTAAAAAGGGTGTTGATTTTGTATTCTTTCTACATAAAGTAGGCTTTACTCTGATAAGAACAGAACTAGCGTCCGCTCGCGAGAGGAGGAGGTCACAGCATCAGCACGCGCTCGTGCGCTTTTATATAAACATCAATATCCGCATAAACAAAAACGACTGAGGCCTTATGATTTATTACACGCATCACAAGTGCAGTGTCGCATTATAGAGACGAGAATTACAGACAAACTCTGGAGGAATAAAGGAAAGTCGCTGAAAAACACTATAGAGGCCTTATCCTGACGATTATTAACATGATTTTGTGTTCATCTTTAATACATCAGTGGGACATGAAGCAAAACTGTCTGATCTTCAGGCTGTTAACACGAACAGAATGTGTTACATGTTAGGATCTGTTAATGTGTTAAAATAGTGCTAGGCTAATTAAGAATAGGCATTGGTTTTATAATGCAGTTTAATTAGAAGTAATGTTAATGAATGCATGGCTGATGCATGTCGTGTGAGAATGAAATTATATGATCTCGATGGGGAATAATTTGATCACTCATTTTTATTTTAGGCTATATAAAAATAAATAAACAGTTTACATAATATATATTTTCTCTCACATGTGAAAGGGGCACAATCAAAATAAATCCTTTATGATATCCTATAAGCGGCACAAAAATAATAATCCGGGGAAATGTTCAGAAGAAAGGCATATTTCATCTACAGGAGACGTAAATCAGCCTGTCATAATTAGAAGAGAGAAGAATACTAATGAGGAAAGTAATAAACCTTATCTTTCGTTTATTGCTCTCTCAGATGTCTGTCTGCGAAATGAATTTGAAACACAAAAGATTCTGCTTATGAATTTTGCATGGACATTATGCGCAGAGAGATTAAATCAGCCTTTATCTGGCTCTTTATTAATCATGCAGATAATGTCACTTCATGAAGATAAAAGCAGCTGCGCGAGAAATGAAATATCTGACTCCAGATTATAAATATTGTCCCGATTTCACAGCTGTTTGAGCATTTGTTTATGACAAAATCAATTCAATAAAACACGATACAAACGGGGGAATCAAACGTAACGAGTCGATGTGGACTATTTTAAGATTAAAACTTTACATAATTTTTAATTAGCCTAGTCTGAATTCATTTACGTCATATAAAGACACTTTCTTGACATTAATTATTGCAATAAAAGAGAATAGAAACAGAAAATCTTTTGAGATTTAATATGGTTACATGCTGATTTTGTTTACAGGTTTATTATTTAAAAATGTTATAATATTATATATAGGCTAAATTTTTTTTCTAAAACGTCTTGATTTAGTTTCTAATATTAGACACAACTAATAATACTAATAGCCATCGCCATCATTTATTATAAAGTATTGTTGTCGTTATTTAAGTTGAAATCCTCACATTGAATTATGTAACCTATATTCGCTGATATAATGATCGCACACTGTAGAAGGTGAAACGTGTCGTTATTGCCTGAAGGAGTTTTTCTATACCTGATCTGAACTCTAGAAATACTACTTCAGCTGGAGTCACATGGTGCAGGAATATTAGCTCAATTATATATTTGACTTTTGAATTTAGATATGTCCATATGCTGCTTTTTCCCCATGCGAAACGTTTTAATATAGGTCCAGATAATTTGTTGTGAACACGTATCGCTGAGAACAGCTGGTGTTGTAGGCGGTTCTGCTGTGATCAGCACCAATAGCATCACATGCAGCTCAGCAGAATGACACGACAGCTCCACGGGACTCATGAACACTCAGCGAGCCGAGCGAGGAGCTCACAGGACTATCAGAGCCGGTTCCCCGAGGATCTGAGTGACTTCAGACGGAGAACAGGACGGGTCCAGTCTGGAGGAGCCTCCGAGTCAAGCGGATCTGCTCTAAAAACCTAAGAACTTGCGAGACCTGTTTACTTGTAGTTTCTGTCTCGTCACGGTCCCGCTGCTGCTGCTACACCGGCGACCAGAGAGTCGCTCTCCGGTAACACTTCAGAGATGTTGGACGGGATCAAGATTGAAGATCAGTTCGGGACAGGAGCAGAGTCTCTGGGAGTGATGCTGGGTGAGTTTCACGCCATCGCAGAAGCAAATGTGCATCGAAGTTACACTCGTTCAGAAATGTAACAAAGTCTAAATTATAATATATATATTTACACATGACACCAGTTCAAGTTTAACGAGTTGTCAGATCAGATACATGTGCACAAATAATGAAATATTACATGTTTTTCATCAGGACACTAATGTTCTTTATCAGATTGTTGTTAGTGTTTCAAACCTTTCAACAAAATCAGTTGTTTTAGTTAAACAGAATAGAACAGTTAAATAGAATTTAGAATAGATTTAGATAAATAGAAATATAATAGATTTAATACATAGATTTAGATTTAGAAATAGAATAGATTTAACAAAATAAAAATAGAAATACGATTCATATTTTGTAACTGCCACGTCTGTGGGTAAAGGCATTTTTCTTTTATTTCTATTTTTTTGGTAAAATATAAAAACTTTGTTTTAAATAATACCAACATATAGGAAGAAAATGTAACACAAATATTTCGTTTAACAGACGTATATATTAAACCTAGACTACTTGCATGATCATTTAAAATAAAAACTAAACTCTTTCTTTCTTTCTTTCTTTCTTTCTTTCTTTCTTTCTTTCTTTCTTTCTTTCTTTCTTTCTTTCTTTCTTTCTTTCTTTCTTTCTTTCTTTCTTTCTTTCTTTCTTTCTTTCTTTCTTTCTTTCTTTCTTTCTTTCTTTCTTTCTTTCTTTCTTTCTTTCTTTCTTTCTTTCTTTCTTTCTTTCTTTCTTTCTTTTGAAGCCAGTAAATTATATTTAATATTCTATAGTAAAACATAAATTAACGTAACATTTTGAAATAAATAAACAAAAATATTTTTAAATAGGCCTACAATTTCGCATATTAAATGAAATGCCTGAAATAACCTAATTACGTCAACACAATAATTGTTTTAAGTATCAAAACTTGCGCATTTTCACCCAGATTATGTTATGATAGGCTGCTTATGGAAGTATTGTTTTGCAGTGCAGGCCTTCTTTACAGAATGAGTTCATGTGTTGTTGAATTGTCCAGTGGAAGTATCTGATGTGTATCGGTGTGTGTTGTCTGATCTCAGGTTCAGACTGCGTCCATCAGAGTGTGTGTGAAGGATGTCACACACCGATCTCTGATCGCTTCCTCCTGCGCGTGAACGACAGCTCGTGGCACGAGGAGTGCTTGCAGTGCTCGGTGTGTCAGCAGCTTCTCACCATGAGCTGCTACTCCAGAGATCGCAAGCTCTACTGCAAGCACGACTACCAACAGTAAGAGCTGGTCATTCATTCATTCATTCGTTCATCATTGCAGCTTCAGTTTGCGCTTTTAATAATCACAACATTTTGAAGTGAGGGCGAGTGTGTTTATCTAAAGGGAATATTTCGAAGCTAATATTTCTACATTGTTGTTTTACTTTTTTCCCCAAAATGATTTTATGGATAGGCTATTAGACCTACCTCTATATTTTTTAAGGCCAACTGGTATTTCGATTTGATCCTTTTTAGTGTTTTAGCAAATAACGATAACGGCAATAAGAACAAGAATTCGAATTATTATTATATTATTATTATTACTATTATTATTGGATTTTTGCACGTATTGTAAAAGCAAACACTGCATAAAAATATAGGCCTAGATGTTTTAGGCTATTTGTGTGTTAAATAATAAAAACAATAAAAACATTGAGAATTACGATATAATGCAATATAACAAAATATGTTTTACTATAACGTTCCTGTCCCATTAAGTTAAATATGCTATGATTAAACGTTCAATAGTCCCGTTTTTAAATGTTTAACCCGTTTTTATTTGTTATGCGAACGTGAAGGGAACATTATTATAATGTTACTTTTAAATGTTCTCTGAACATTCTGAAACAAGTGGTAACATTTGAAAAAGACAAATATGCAAATATGCTTTTAATGTTTTGAGAACATTATTAAAGACCATGCAGATACATGTGAACTAATGTTCTGTTAACGTTAATGGAAGAACATTTGTTTATATGGCTAGATAGCAGTTACTCAGACACTGAGGTAATTGTAGCACTATTGTAATGTAGATTTATATGTATTTGTCTATTACACAATTTCATACCAATGCAAAATGAAACTTTACAAAGCTGTCAACAAACCACATATCCGTCTCAAACTGCATGAAGTGGCTTTAACAGTGTGTTATTTGTAAACGGTGTTATTTGTCTCTTTTAAAGTATATTTATAAAGCACCGATGAGGTACTTAGTGCTCTTAATTCACACCCAGCCTGCTTTTTATGATTCTCGTTTAAGAGAGATTAACAAGCACCACAAACAGCCACAAAACACACACACACACACACACACACACACACACACACACACACACACACACACACACACACACACACACACACACACACACACACACACACACACACACACCACACACACACACACACACACACACACACACACACACACACACACACCTCCACGTTTAACTCTCTCTAATTGACAGACGCGCATGTAATGAGTCGAACGTTAAAGCTCTGCACTGTCACTTATGGAGACATATCTAGATGAAATAACTCTCAGTTTTACATTACATTGTTTATGTTTCTGTGTTAGAAACAGTACATATTAGTATTCAAAATGAAGTATTTGGACACTTCTATGGTTGTCAGATGTTAGTGGAACATGTTAATGTGATGAGATCTAGAGGTGTTTTGAGTGTGTTTTACTGTCCACAGATCTGCAGACACACATATTATTATTATTTGAGGAAACAGACAGTGATGTAATGATTTTTAAATGGAAATATCGCTCTGCACATGCTTGATATGATGAGAAAGTGTGTAGTTGTGTGTCTGACCTGTGGTGTGTTATTGGAAGAGAAAGGAGATTTTCTGCTCTTCACGGTTCAGATTGTTTACTAAGTGAATGTCAGATATTCATCTTATCAAGTATCTTAAGGCAATAGCTGGAACATGTGGAGTTTTGTGTTGATTTCACACCCGGATCATGACATGATATGGCATGCTGAAGCTTAATATATAACTCAATATCCCATAATAGCCAAGATCACAGCGATCATTATGAATATGATTCTAGTCAGTGTTGCTAATTTTACAGGAGTTTGTTTTTAGCAGTTTAGCATGAAAATCCAGTATATTAAAAAATGTTTGTGAGCTTGTTGCAAATAAATGTATGCAAATAATTGTATTCATATGGGGATTGTGATATTGTGCATGTTATACTGCATACATATAAAAATATTGAAAACAATATATATATACACTTAAAAAAACGTATTTATCCCATGGCTAAATCTAAAATACCTTTTCCTGAAAAATAGGTTTATTTATTTATTTTATATAATATAATGTGTATGACATATTTAGTATTCATATAATCGTATATACGATTTTGATCTCACATTTGGTAATATGCCATTTATTATAATTTCTATACATAATGTTGCTGTAAAACAGTTTATTGTTGGGTATTGTAGAATATTTTGCACATACAATTGAGTTTTGACTAGAAATGCTCTAAAGAACAAGTTTTCCATTAACTCTGACAATGCCAAAGGGGCTGTAAACAGCTATAGGCCCCTGTATATGAGAGAAAACACATTTGCCACTTTACAACGGCTGGTGGACCCTTAGGAAACATATACAAACACACAAAGTCTCTAATGGCTTTTTTGTGGCTTTGGTTTCTCTGCTCAATGTGTTGAACAATTCTAGAGCGTCATGTTTTGGTCAGGTCTAGCTGAAGTTTTCTGTTTTAAGATACTGAGAGCAGGAATTCTTTCTATGTTTAGAGAAATAGCTCAGTTTACAGAAACAACAAACACACTTACTAGCCCTTCAGAAACGATGTGGGAATTAAACGCTCACTTCTCTAGCCTGCTCCATCATTGGCCCTGAAAGTCAGAATTGACTAAATATCAAACTCATGCAGTACTAAGAACTAGTTTCCCTTTTCTACACCATTTTTGCTCATTTACTTTGAACAGGCTGTCGTGGCAGTGATTTAGTGGATGGATGCATGAAATTGAACATGTTGACATTTAGTTTTAATGCAATAACATTCATATAAAGTGTGTTTTAATTTGTTTTAACCAGATTACTGTGTTTAAAATTAAACCCCCATAATCTGTAGACATATTTTGAGAGATTGCCTTTATTTTGTGTTGACTAGCAGATTCCTGTTCTGCATGAACTAACAAAGCTTGACAAACATTTACATGTCAGCTTTCCAATGAAAGCTCATTTAAATACTGGAGAAAAGACAGGGCCGTGTTGCACAACATACACATTCACTCTTGGTGTCATTGGCATAATTCAGAAGATGTAAAACAATATTTAGACAATTCTTGTAGCTATATACAGTATTTTAATATTATCTATATTAGATTATGCAAACAGTTGTAAAAGAGTTTTATTGATTTATTGAAAACAGACATGACTTGAAGCAGGGTAATTAATAGATCTATATAAATGTAATAGTGTCATGTTTCGGAGTGTGCTTGTCTCCCACATGTGCCTTATTCTTTTTATTTAAAGCTGTTTTAGTGGAACAGTGCGTTTGGTGAGAGTGTGCACTAAAGCATGCTGGCAAATAAAAACCAGAACATTTAGTCTGATCAGATAAGCTGAAATGTGCTGGCAGAATGGATTAAGAAACAATAACTAAACGAAGCATGGTTTCAATATCCTATATATGCGATAACGCATGTGTGTGAGCGGGGCAGGAGCTGAGTGTGTGTGTGTGTGTGTGTGTGTGTGTGTGTGTGTGTGTGTGTGTGTGTGTGTGTGTGTGTGTGTGTGTGTGTGTGTGTGTGTGTGTGTGTGTGTGTGTGTGTGTGTGTGTGTGTGTGTGTGTGTGTGTGTGTGTGTGTGTGTGTGTGTGTGTGTGTGTGTGTGTGTGTGTGTGTGTGTGTGTGTGTGTGTGTGTGTGTGTGTGTGTTCTCATCGCGTGTGTGTGAGATCGTTCACTCTGCACACTGTGGCCTCCTTTGAGAGAGAGTGTGAAATACACTCAAATAGACTACACACACCCTCTGCTTCTTTCTTTCTTTCTTTCTTTCTTTCTTTCTTTCTTTCTTTCTTTCTTTCTTTCTTTCTTTCTTTCTTCTTTCTATTCTCTCTCTTTCTTTCTTTCTTTCTTTCTTTCTTGTTAGGCTGACAGTCAGATGTAGTTTATTGTGTACATATAAAAATGTAAAAAATATATTGAATTATTTATTTACCTTATATCTATATCCTATGCTGTATCCAATATATATATATATATATATATATATATATATATTTGTATTCATCATAAGGATATTTTTATACATAATACATTTTATACATAATGCATACAATATATATATATATATATATGGCCCTGTAGAATTTTGATTGACTTATTTTTCCATTAATTTGATCTGGTTGATGTTTGTAATCTGTCAGTAGTACTAGTTGGAGACTAGTACTTTAGTACTAGTACTAGTACTTGTGTGTTTAAAACCGGATCAGAGAGTTTCATCAACTAAGCGGCTTTTCAGCACTTAGATTTATTTTCAGTTTCTCTTGCACTTGGATCATGTGGCGTTGGATGCAGAATTTCCTTCTGGTGCTATTCTGAATCGTCATGTCTCTGTGTTGCTCCGTGAGTCTCTGTGGTTTCTGGACTGGAATGTGTGCTCAAACATCACCTCTCGCTGCTGCTGCTGTCACCCAGCTGTGAGGAGAGGTTGGCACGGCTCTGTCAAGTGCTTCCACCCAGGTGCTGTGTACCTGCAGGCCTGCTCTCGCACCCTCCTCTCACATTCTAGCCGTGCGCTCGGAGCACTTGAGGAGAGAGAGGCTCTCAGGAGCATGTGAGAGTCTGCAGACATGCACAAACACACGCGTCTCAGTGTGGCACGACTCACGCCAGCACATTCCCCATGATGACTTAGTGTTTGCAACCCACTTTTTTACCACTTCTCTGAGATCTTGCCGTTCTTTCTCCTGGGCAGCAATGAGATTAAAAGGAGAACAAGGCTGTGTTTATTTGATCAAAAATACTTTAAAAACATTGATATTGTGAAATATTATTACAAGTTAAAATAACAGTTTTCTGTTTTTAAATACTTAGCATCATTCTCCAGTCTTCAGTGTCACATGATCCTTCAGAAATCATTCTAATATGCTGATTTGCTGCTCAAGAAACATTTCTGATTATTATTAATGCTGAAAACAGCTGTGCTGCTTCATTTTTGGGGGGGGGGGACTTTTTTCAGGATTCTAAAGAACAGCATATATTTAAAATATAAATATTTTGCAAACATATAAGTCTTTACTTTTGTATCCATTTAACTTGTCTTGCTGAATAAAATAATTAAATTTGTTCCAAAAAAGCATACTGATCTCAGTGTATATTGTTTTAAAATATTCCTATTTAGAATAAATGCTGTTCTTTTTTATCTTTTTATTCACCATAGAATCCTGAAAAAAGGGTTAAAGCTTCCACACACAAAAATATTGAATCGTGATTAATCGCATGATTGTCATGAGTTAACTCGCGATTAATCGCACATTTTTATTTGTTCTAAATATACCTTAAAATAATACTTTTCAAGTTTTAAATACTCTAATCAACATAGGCATGGACAAATATGGATGCTTTATGTAAATGTATGTTTATTATTATTGAAACCATAGTCAACAGAGCATGAAGACTAGACATGTCTCAAAGGTAATAGATGTTTTTCAAAGAACTTGTTCATGTCTATTAGACACACGAAAAAGAAATACAAGGTTCCCATTACTTCTCTTTCTTTGCACTGAGCAATTTACTGACACAAACCTGTTTACATTTTTGCAGGACAGGGCAGCTCACTTCTTCTGAACAGGAAAAATGTACATAGCCTATATTGTTTATTACTGCATTTGTTTGCCTCTCTGTGCCCACATACTGTATTTTGATTAAATTCTCAATAAAACAGTTTTCATTGATATAATTTTACTGTTTCTGTTGTCAGATAACGGAATGAATATGAAATAGTGACTGAAACGCGACCCATTGAGACATAACCAGTTCTCCATTCCAAGATGTTAATCTGCACAAAAATCCTGATAATCGAGCCGTCGTCTGATGAAATCAAATACACATAAGATAAAGACAATAGCTGTGCTGTGATTTTTTTGTAAGATTAGAGAAACAAGTAACATAATATCTGTGTTTAACTGAAAGTGCTGCTCCTCCTGTTATTAACGTGTTAACTTTGACAGCACTTATATATATTGTGACGAGTCGGTGCCTCCCCCTAATTATCAGCATCTCCCCGTCCTTAATCGCCGCCCTTCACCAGGCTCCCGACGGGAGTGGGTGTGTGAGAGAGGAGGGGCGCTGAAACAGCCAGGTCTGGCAGCGTGTTAAGCCGCTGTCATCACCGCCGCTGACTGAGCTGGAGACCGGTTTCTTCCCCTTACGCTGGTGTCCTCGTGGGTAGCGTGGAGAGAGCAAGTGCCGCACCCGTTACACGGCTGACGGGCCAGGATGCCGGGCCGTATCCCCGGAGGGGCCGTGGGCCGAAGGAGGAAGAATCCGGACCCGAGAGGGGAGCCCGTGCGGCTCCCCGGACTCCGCCCCTTACCTGGACCCTTCCTTCCAGAACACTGCCCCTCCTTCACAACCCGCGCAGCACGACGAGGACACCAGATCCACTGTTTATTTCGGACACTTATCCCCTTTGAACACTATTTTTATTATTTCTGTTCAATAAAAGCCTCTCCGAGGCCTGACGCCACGCCCACTGTGTCTGTCGTTTGCTCCTCCCGTCACAATATATATACTGTATATAATCACTCATTGGCCACTTTATTAGGTACACCTTGCTAGTACCGGGTTGGACCCACTTTTGCCTTCAGAACTGCCTTAATTCTTCGTGGCATAGATTCAAGGTGTTGAAAACATTCCTCAGAGATGTTGGTCCATATTCACATGATAGCATCACGCAGTTGCTGCAGATTTGTCGGCTGCAGATCCATGATGTGAATCTCCCGTTCTACCCACATCTCAAATGTGCTCTATTGGATTGAGATCTGGTGACTGTGGAGGCCATTTGAGTAAAGTGAACTCATTGTCATGTTCAAGAAACCAGTCTGAGATGATTTGAGCTTTGTGACATGGTGCATTATCCTGCTGGAAGTACATCAGAAGATGGGTACACTGTAGTCATAAAGGGATGGACATGGTCAGCAACAATACTCAGGTAGACTGTGGCATTTAAACGATGCTCAATTGGTACTAAGATGCCCAAAGTGAGCCAAGAAAATATCCCCCACACCATTACACCACCACCACCACCACCATCCTGAACCATTGAGACAAGGCAGGATGGATCCATGCTTTCATGTTCTTTACGCCAAATTCTGACCCTACATCTGAATGTTGCAGCAGAAATCGAGACTCATCAGATCAGGCAACGTTTTTCAATCTTCTATTGTCCAGTTTTGGTGAGTCTGTGTGAATTGTATCCTCCGTGTCCTGTTCTTATCTGACAGGAGCGGCACCCGGTGTGGTCTTCTGCTGCTGGAGCCCATCTGCTTCAGGGTTCGACGTGTTGTGTGTTCAGAGATGGTATTCTGCATACCTTGGTTGTAACGAGTGGTTATTTGAGTTACTGTTGTCTTTCTATCATCTTAAACCAGTCTCCCCATTCTCCTCTGACCTCTGACATCAACAAGGCATTTTCGTCCACACAACTGCCGCTCGCTGGATATTTTCTCTTTTTCAGACCATTCTCTGTAAACCCTAGAGATGGTTGTGCGTGAAAATCCCAGTAGATCAGCAGTTTTCTGAAATACTCAGACCGGCCCGTCTGGCACCAACAACCATTCCACGTTCAAAGTCACTTAAATCCCCTTTCTTCCCCGTTCTGATGCTCGGTTTGAACTTCAGCAAGTCGTCTTCACATCTAGATGACTAAATGCATTGAGTATCTGCCATGTGATTGGCTGATTAGCAATTTATGTTGCCAAGCAATTGAACAGGTGTACCTAATAAAATGGCCGCTGAGTGTATTATATGTATATATTAACTTGTTTAATCACATGAAATACTAAAATAATTCCTGATATATTTATATAGAATTAATTATATAATTATAGTTTCATATTTAGGTAGAATGTGAGTCTCTGATTCAAGATGACAAATAACATATTTGTATTCTTCATATGGCTCTGTAACATTGTAATCTCTGTCAGAGATTTCAGTATGAATTCAAACATTCATCATCGAATTCACCCAAGATCAGATCATCTGTGCTGCTATCCACATTCATTTGATATCTTTTTGCATCTCATTTACATCTGTTTTTACTTCTCCAAAGAAGTGTAGTTGAACCATATGACAGAGTTGACATATCTAAGGCCTCTAGTGTCTCCAAGAGCAGTACATTGTCCCTCGCCGGACCCTAAACTCCTTCTTCTGTCATGCAGCACCCAGATTCCCTCAGTCTTTCTTGTGGTCTCTTCTTCCTCTAATGGGATTAGCGGTGTGACCCCCGTGTTTCCGCCCCGGCTGTAGAGCTGAGCTCCACACTTTTATCATGGACTGTGACACTGAGCTCCCCGTCGCTTTGTGCCCACCGGAAGCCTGTTCCCTAATCCACTTATTTGTGTGGAGAAAGAGGCGACCAAACAATATGGAATGGAAGAAGAGGGGCTCTGGAGAAGCCCCCCGAGACTCTGTTGCTAAACCAAATAAGAGAACATGAGATTGATATTATGAGGCTTAAGACGCACACACATGTGTGTTTAAGCTGCCTTTTGTTTTTCAAGATTTGAGCATGTAGGCACAGTTTTTTAGTTTAAGTACAAAATTCATTGCATTGAATGAGCAAATCTTTCCATAATGTTTCCATAAGGGCTTGATTATTAAAAAGTCTTTAAGCAAAGTTTGGTTGTAGTTTCAAAACAAAAACAAAACTTGCAATGTGAGTTCTGGATTAAAGCATTTTACATAAAATGTCCTTATTTATTATTTATTAGTTACTTAATTTTATGTTGTGATAATGATGCAGTCCCTTACAAATGATCGTTCTAGCTTCCTCCATACTGTGCATTGTTGCAATCACCGCATTTTACCGTTTAAAAAATACTATTGCTTTATGAAATCCCTTAATAAGAGTCTAAAACAAAAAACGCAATTTTTGTCCCATGCACCTTCTAAAAAAAACAGAGTTTGTAATTTGCAGATGCGTGGCCGTGTGAGTTTTTTTAAAGAATCATTTTTAATCATTGGTGCAGTTTGATGAGGCAGAACCTTGGTCGTAAGATGCATCTGTGTGTTGTTTTGCTGTCCTTCTGTCCTGCGTAGCAAATCGATCTCGTAGCAGGTGGATTCCAGCATCCACGGGCCTCTATTTACTCTGTTAAACAGATGGAGTGAGATGAAGCTCATTATCTGGAGCTCAGGTGCTCCACAGCCTCCCCCTGTATTGACCTCCAATGGGTCAGAACTAATGACAGGTGGTCTGCAGGAGACCGGCTCAAAGCCACATTCCCTAACTCTTCTGAGCTTCCTCAACCGTCCCGTCCCACAGCAGACGAGGCTTTCATCACTACAGAACAATATCAGGCCTGCTTTCCAAAACGCCTGGGTGTTCATGCAGGACAATCATCAGTTTCAGTGACGTGACTGTTCCTGTGTCTTTAGGAATGATCACAGATTCAACAAAATAATTTATGCACTACTGTTTAAAATATATTTTTTTGTTTTATAAAAAATATACTTTTATTACAACTAGGATATTTATAAAAAAATACAGTATATATATTTATAATGTTACACAAGATTTCAGTTTCAAATAAATGCAGTTTTTTAACTTTCTATTTAGCAGATAAAAAATGTATCACTGTTTATGCAAATCAGCATATTAGAATGATTTCTGAAGGATCGTGTGACACTGAAGACTGGAGTAATGATGCTGAATATATATATATATATATATATATATATATAGTTGAACTTTATGTACTAAAATAAGTACTAAAACTGAACTTAAAATGAAAAAAAAATATTTGACATATTACTTTTTTTAATAAAAATTACAAAAACCCACAAACAAAACTATGACTAAAAATAAAGATCTAAAAATAAAAACTAATTCAAACTATTTAATCTTTCGATGCTCTTAAAGAAATCTTCCATCATGAAATCCCCAAAGATCCCATAGTTGCCCTCCTAGATGTATGCCCAGAGGGCTTTGAGGGTAGATCCAAAATATACTTATTACAAATTATATTTGCCGCTGCTATTAAGTGTATCACATGCAAATGGTTAAAACCTGACCCTCCATCATACAATGTCTGGATTCAAAAAGTGTGGGAGCTTTACGAAATAGAACAAATCACAAATGCATTGCGACTTCCAAAAACAGCTTCTTCTAAAGAGGTGCTATGCCTTTAATATTTCAATAATGAGCTATACTTTTACAAGCATGGTCACCCCCTTCTCTATCCACTTTATTTGTATTTATTTGACTTTTTTCTGTGGTCTTACGAGGTGTACTTGCATGTTTTCATTTTCCGCATAACATGTCTGATATAATTGAGACTGAACTACTGTCAATGTAGTTGGAATATAAAGGACTCACTCACATGTTAAATTGTAATATTGTACTGTTTGCAATGAAAAAACAAAAAAACGATTTAATCTTTCAAACCATTCCCACGCTTTCTATGAGCAGTTAGCCAAATATTCTCTCATTGAATCATAATATTCTGATGTCATGAAAGTTTTTTAAAGAGTTTGGTCCCTAATCAGTGTGAGTCTTTTTATGCCCACTGTTCGAACCCTCCATAACTCTGCAAGCAGGGGCGTCACGTTGTAAAAACCAAGCGCTGCATTTTATTAGAAACCGCAAGTTCTGCTCTGTGCCCTGTCTATCAAAGGGATCCAGGGCCGTGTATCCGGGTGTAAATCCAGGATCCCGGGCACAGCGGGCCGCAGGACCTTAAAATACTCTTCAGTTTGTGGAGAGGGGAGGGAGGAGGCGTAAGTAAACCACAGCCTGCGCTCTGTTTCGCAAAAACACCGCTGCAAAAACAACACTCGTGAGAAGTGTTCTGCGGATCGTGTGTCATGCCTCCCGTGCAAAGACCCACGCAATGCTTTCCTTGCACCAGTGCTTCTTCAGCTCTCCTGACCCTGCAGGAGCTTCACACAGAACAGTGTTTGGGATGATTAGAGGCGTGAGTACCAGAGGTGATGACAGCCAAGAGTGTGCCGAACTTAAACTTCTCCATCGACACTCAGCACAGCTCAAAGTCTTCATTAGTACTCCATTTAATCTCACTGATGTCTTAGAGAAACAACTGAGAGTGAAAGTATGTCACTGGGAGTTCTAATTTTCTTTCTCTGTTTATGTTTTAAAATGAACCATAATCAGTTTTATTCAGTAAACAGTTTATTGACCGTAAAGGATTATAATGTTACAAAAGATTTTCTATTTCAAATACACTCCTAAAATTACGATGCCATAGAATAGCTTTTTTTTCTAAATGGTTCCATAAAGAACTTTAACATCTGAATAACCTTTCTGTTTCACAAACGGATCTTTGTGTCGAAAGAAGGTTCTTCAGATTATAAAAAGATAAGAAAGAGATGTTCTTTAAAGAACCTTTGACTGAATGCTTCTTCTATGGCATCGCTGTGAAGAACCTTTTAAGCACCTTTATTTTTAAGAGTGAAATGCTGTTCTTTTGAAATTTCTGTTCATCAAAAAATCCTGCATCACGATTTCCACAAAAATATGAAGCGGCACAAATGCTTTCACCATTGCTAATAATCAGAAATGTTTCTTGAGCAGCAAATCAGCATATGATAATGATTTCTGAAGATCATGTGACACTGAAGACTGCATTAATGATGCTGAAAATACAGCTTTGATCACAGGAATAAATTACATTTTACAATATATTCAAATAGAAATCAGGTATTTTAAATTGAAATAATATTCATAATTTGTACTGTATTTAAGAGGAAATACATGCAACCTTGGTTAGCATAAGAGACTGACCTTAAACGTTTGAATGGTAGTTTACACGCTGTGTATTCAGCAAATATATACAGTACAGAGTGAACCTAGTGCAAGACCAAGTGATATGAGACTGGTTTGAGATCAGTGGGATTCATCGTCATGCTCCACGACTGCTGTTGCACAGGTTTCGGGGGTAAATCTTGTTGATTTAGGGTCTTTTGGCAAACTGTTCTCCCTGACCTTACAACACCTCGCAGTGAGTTTGTGTGTGTGAGGGGATTGCCTGGTACCGATGATGACCAGCTCAAAGCAGGCATGTCTTCCTCCTCAGCAGCCCAGAAATAGCCTGTAACTTCCCTCTGCTAAATCTGAAGGTTGTGCGTCAAAACTGATACATGCAATCGAAAGTGAGTGGACTTTTTTGACACCAGTAAACCTGAGTAAACCTCTTTAACCATCGCTACAGAATGGTTTAAACACATACACGGGATAATGTGACTTACGGATTGATTAAATGCAGCACATTTGTTTTGTTTCCATACATGTTGTTTGTGTGTTTATTGGAAAAACAACATGTTTTCCGGTTTGATAAGATGCTTAGAGAAATTGGCTGCAATTGAACAACTTACTGCACTAATGGTGGTGGTTGAGGAGAGACCCCCCCCCCCCCCCCCACATGATTGTAAAGCGCTTTGGGTGTACAACAATACACAATAAAGCGCTATATAAATGCATCCTCCATTCATCATTCATTCATTCATTCATTCACAGTGTTGGGGAAAGTTACTTTTAAAAGTAATGCATTACAATATTGCGTTACTCTCTAAAAAAGTAACTAATTACGTTACTTAGTTACTTTTAATGTAAAGTAATGCATTACGTTACTTTTGCGTTACTTTCGCGTTACTTTTTAAATATGAGCAGGGCTTGATTGTTTGTTTTTAATACAAGAAGTTATATTTATAGCAAATGTAAAGCCCTTTCACTCCAAAAAGTGTGATGAATAAACCTCAGGCTGAAGGACGAGTAAATCACGTCTGTACAGAAGAATAAAGAAGAAGATTCAACACTCTTCAGCAATAAAAAAAACATTGTTAGTTTATCTAAAGTAATTTTTGCTTATTAGTATGGTTGAACTGGATCAAAGGTCAGAAGCAAACACATTGTTTAATAATAATGAGATTAGATATATTTGTGTTGTTTAACATATTTAATTATTGCAGGTTTGCGTCATATTCTGAGTTTGCATTTCACTGTTTTAATTCATTTTGATGAATACTGAATAAGTGAATATAATTTGATAATTAGAGTGATAATTTTGATGAATACTGAATCTGTTTTTTGCGAGTGGGATGAATTAATACACATTCACATTTAGTCTAGATTATATCTACAGTAAGATCATGTTCACACGGCGCACTGTCATCAATAAATGGAGAAAAAGTAACTCAGATATTTTCTAGTAAATTAAAAAGTAATGCGTTACTTTACTAGTTACTTGAAAAAAGTAATATTATTACGTAACTCGCGTTACTTGTAATGCGTTACCCCCAACACTGTTCATTCATTCATTCTAATCAGGACTGAATTTAGACTTCATTTTCTGAATTCGAATTGAATTTGAATTGATGTGTAAAACAGAATGTAGAACTGCATTACAAATTTGAATGCAAGCAAGAAGACTTAAAAAATGAATGACTGTAATATTTAACTAAAAAAACTGTCAATATTTGCCAAAGTTTGTGGTTTGACAAATGTTTGTTTCAAATTTGTACTGTAAATCACCAAAAGCCTGATGATGGATGGATGGACGGATGGATGGACAGACGGACAGACAGACAGACAGATTTTTAGTTTCACAATATTTAATTGCCTTTTGTACATCCAGGTGGAAGAACACCTCATTTCCCAGAATAGCATCACCTGTATTAATTAGATCTAGATAGATAGATAGATAGATCTTTAGAAATGTATTTAATTTTAATTACAGAAATTTGTATTTCTGTAAATTTCTCTCCCTGTCATTCCACTTCAACGTTCTGTGCCAAATTCACTCTAGATAGATTTAATAGATAGATAGATAGATTAGATAGATATATAGATATAGATATAGATAGATATATGATAGATTCCTGATAGGCTCAGTGATAGTAGAGCATTGCGATTAGCAGCGCATAAAGGTAGATAGGTGGGTTCGATTCCCAGGAAACACATGGACTGATAAAAAATGTATAACCTGAATGCACTGTAAGTCGCTTTGGATAAAAGCTGTCTGTGCTAAATGCATAAATGTATATATACTGTATATAGCTTTTATATTTTCGTTTTGACTAAACTTTTTAAAATTGTATAATTATTTTATTTTATTTATTTTAATTATTTTATTATTTTTATTTACTTTTTCTTACATTTTTTATTCATTTTTGTTTTTAATTCTATTTTGCTTCAATTTTTATTTCAGTTTTTTCCTTAGTACTTTTAGTACTTCGACTTGAGTAGAAGTTTTTCATATTTCAACTTTATTTTGAGTTATTTTTTAATAATTCTAGTTTTAGTAAAAAATTACAACACTGGACCTATTTGATTCAAAGTCACACTCATTAAACTTCAACTTATTTCACATTGACAAGACAACATTTCTAATTTTCATTATTTAATTTTTTTACTTCAAGTATTTAATCTAATATTTATATTTTATTTTATCTAAACTTTATTAGTTTTGTATTAGTGAATTTTGCTAAACCCAGTCAGCTCCACACACCTAGGCCCCTAGTTTCAAGAAACTCCTCATTAGGATTAGTGCTAATACACATAGAGACCCTTAACTTAAGGGCTTTCCAGCTCATAAAGTCTTCTTTCCCTTTGGCCGTGGCACTCTTCTCCTCAAAGAAACCTGCTGGAGGCCACTGGCCTCTCGAGCCGTGGTGCTGTAGCTGCTCGTCACCTCGCCCTGCTGGCAGAGGTCACCCGGGCTCTCCGCCGGCCACGGGCCCTGCTTGGGTTTGTCTCTACTCGGTAGTGGGTCCAGGCTGGAGGTCTGCGAGAAGAAAGCGCAGCCAGAACGCAGCCCGTAACCCGAGCCCCGTTCTAGCCTTCTGCTCCCAGCAGGGCTTCAGCATGGCGCTTTGACGGAGGTGGATGGAGGCGCTTTGGGGGAGATGTGCGGAGACCTGCCACTGTGCGTGGCGCCTGTGTGATGCTCGGGGCTGATCTCGGGTCTGTGCGGCACATGGTTTGGGTCAGTTCCTTCCCACTATCTTAAGCAGCAGCATCCACATCAAAGCATCTTGAGCTGGGTCATCACATGCAGCTTACGGTATGAAGACAGCCATGTCATAGCGTGCTCTCTTAGCTGTTTTAAAGCAGGACACTACAAGCAAAAACATGTTTTTTCATGCACTAGTCATTTTTGAGATTGTTTTTTCAGACTAGTGGAAAGAAAACATCCAAACATAAATTTAAGTGTTTATTTTATTACACTTCATCTATTTGCATCTCTAGATTAAACAGTGTGAATGCCGTTTCTCAGAAAAGGGTTTTCCCTCCACTTACATACACCAAACTTTTTCCTATCTACCTATCAGTTTTATTCATATCTATATTCTGAAGGTTTTTACTGATGGGTTTGTTTGTTCATTCACACTGATTTTCACATTGTTAAAATGTTAGCATGAATTTCAGCACAGCACTTCAGTTTTAATGGTCACAAAGAGAGATGTAAGTTTAGAGTAAATAGCTAAACATTTAATATTTGACGACTGTCAT
Source organism: Ptychobarbus kaznakovi (assembly GCA_027422405.1). Taxonomy (NCBI): domain Eukaryota; kingdom Metazoa; phylum Chordata; class Actinopteri; order Cypriniformes; family Cyprinidae; genus Ptychobarbus; species Ptychobarbus kaznakovi. Next base: position 9,025,764 of record CM049797.1, read on the forward strand.
AAGAATAAGATTATTAGTGTGCACATTGTGATTTTTTTTCAACTTTGTTATACTTTTTAGTAAATTCGCTGAACATAGTAAAAATTGTGGCTTTGACAAGTGTGTGTTGTGTGGTTAGGACAGTCTGTTAATAATGTCATTTGCTAATAGATCAAATGTATTGCGTTAAAGTAAATTATAGTTCTTTAACTATTTTTTCTTTATTTGTTACCTTTATTCCTGTAGTTTTTGCATTTTGATAAGAAACCAAGAAAAATGTAAAATTATTTTATCATTCTGTTATTTACCTATTCATATTTTGTCATTCCAAACCCAAATGCTATATTTAATGAAATATCTCATGACCGTGTGTTTGCTTTTATCCAATTGCCCCTATTGTTATCCCATTTTTCCCTCCAGACGTCTCCCATTTCTGTAACCCATGCTGCTATGCCCTCATTATTACAAACCAGCTAAGACCAGCAAACCACGTCAGGCTGCTTTTCTCAAGGCTTCAGTAATCTACACATCAGCGGTCATCCCGTTGATTCACTGTACAACATCCATGCATTTACTCGACTAAATAAACACCACAGCTTTGACAGTGCGGTTGAACTTTGCTCCCGAAGACAGATCATTCAATTTCTTTTGTTATTGTTTTTATACTGGTACAGTATCCAGTTGCTTCCTTGTCTTGTGTCTCCCAAACATATTTCCTTTGACCTCGCTGTAGTTTATAGCCTTCGCCCCTCGCGGTGTGCGTCCCAGATTTATGCTGTTGTTCTTGTCATTATAAATCGATAATGTTCCACTCGCAAGCTCTCAGTATTACTAGTATTCCTCACTTACTTTTGATTTGGTTTTGGAAGGTGTTGTTAGTTTTAATTGAGTTCATTTATACTCAGTCCAGTTTCATTTTAGTTTGATTCAGCAACACTCATGTGTCAGATTTACCTGGAATCTCTTGAAACTGTTAAGAACTTGTTCTGGTCATGTTTATTAACAAACATAAACATTATAAATGAAGCAGGTGATTGGTGTTTGTTTGTTTTAATTGTGACATAATTTTGAATGACAATTAAACCGTTTGTTTTCAGTCTTCAATGCTTTCAGTTGTCTTGTTTTGAACTGTTATTTATTGATTTTGTATTTATTTTTGTAAATACAGTTTAGTACCAGTTTTACTGCATTACAGTAAGAATAATGACTTAATAAATAACAATTCAAATGATCAAAGTAAGCATAAATTATTGGAAGTATAGCATATTCTATGTATAAATACTTTAGAATTAAATTTTTTTTTTATTGTTAGAATAAATAAGATTAGATATTGTTAGAATCTTATTTTTTTCTTTCTTTCTTTCTTTCTTTCTTTCTTTCTTTCTTTCTTTCTTTCTTTCTTTCTTTCTTTCTTTCTTTCTTTCTTTCTTTCTCTCTCTGTCTTGTTCTTGACAGGTATTGTCAGCCTCTGTGTGTGTGTGTGTGTGTGTGTGTGTGTGTGTGTGTGTGTGTGTGTGTGTGTGTGTGTGTGTGTGTGTGTGTGTGTGTGTGTGTGTGTGTGTGTGTGTGTGTGTGTGTGTGTGTGTGTGTGTGTGTGTGTGTGTGTGTGTGTGTGTGTGTGCGGGCAGTGTGAGAACGGTGTGCCGCAGTGAGACGGGTGTGGAGTGTGACCGCATGATATTTTCTTGTGCCACATACCGACCACAAGTCAAGTCAAGTCACCTTTATTTATATGCCTTTAACAATACAATTGTAACAAAGTGCACAGTATCAAAATAGGCAAGTGTCAATAATGTAAAATGTAGGATTTAACACTCAATTTTCAGCTGTGCATTTCATTATTGTAGTGTGTGTCCAGTGTCAGTTTAAAATATTTGTGTGTGATGATATTGTGTGAAGATTCCCCAACTAAGCAAGCCAGGGCGACAGCGGCAAGAACGAAAACTCCATCGGTCTGAAAAAACCTTGGGAGAAACCAGGCTTAGTCGGGGGCAGTTCCCCTCTGGCCAGACGAACAGTAGTTTGGACTGAGAAGTCGGTGGCCGTCCAGCGGTCTTTACCCGATGGATGCAGTGACGAGTTCCTCACTGGGATCTGTGGGGCTATATGTGAGTTGGAGTGTGAGGTTGTCTTTAGGTGCGATCCTCCATGGCAGACTTTGGTTATTTTCTGATGGTTGCCTCTGAGGCTAGGGGCCGTCATATCTCCCCTCAGGTGCGACCACAGTGTGTGAGACAGTGAGTGTGTGTCTGCTGACTCACAATTCAGTCATGCTCACTCTCACTTAAGTTCAACACAACAGCACTGAGAACATTTCCCTTGAAACTGGGGGCATCTTTAGAGAGTTTCTCATGTCTTACGTTGTTTTATGCAATGAAATATTGCCAGTAATACTAATCAGAGCCTTCTGTTTGTCATAATGGCAATGCCTTGATGCACAGTTGTTTATATCATTTGCATATTTGTTGGCAGAGACTTTTACTTTTTTACATGCGTTTTTTTATATTTGAATATGTATATAACAATGTATTATGGCCATTATGATTTATTTTTTCTTTTTATTTATTTATTTATTTATATATTTTTACATTATTATTATTTTGGTATTTCTTTTATTTTGTTTTTATTTTTTTTGCATTCTGACATTAATATTATTTTTTGACATTTAAGCACATTTTCCCCAAATATTTTTGGGGAAATATTTTTGGAAAAAATATTTTCAGTATTGCAGTGCCTTCAGTTGTACATTTGAATTAGGTTTTTGTTGAGTTTTTCTTAATGCAGATTGCTTTTTAAAGGGATAGTTCACCCCAAAATGAAAAGTTCCAAACCTGTATGAATGTCTTTGTTCTGCTGAACACAAAGGAAGATATTCTGAATAAAGTTTGTAACCAGGCTATTTTGGGGCACCATTGACTTTCACAGTAGGTAAAACAAATACTATGGAAGTCAATGGTGCCCCAGAACTGCTCTGTTTCCGACATTCTTCAGAATATCTTCCTTTGTGTTCAGCAGAACAAATAAATTCATACAGGTTTGGAACTACTTGAGGTGAGTAAACGATGACAGAATTTTCATTTTTGGGTGAACTATCCCTTTATAGGCTATCGATATATAAAACCAAACAAATCCAGATAGTTTAGGACTGAGTACATCTGATAGTTTTTGCATGAGTGAAATGCAAGCACCCGTAAACATCCTCTGTCACGGGCCGATCTTCGACAGACAGACTCTCCCCCCCGATGGGACTTCCGTCCCGACGTCTAGAGCGGGGCACAGCGGCACTTAAAGTGTCCGGGAGAAACAGCCGTTTATGTGCTAGATTCATAACGGCTTTAAGGATCAAAGTCCCATCAGAGCGAGTGTGTGAAAGACACACAAACAGCAGCCCGGCTGACATTACTGGTATCTCTGGGTGGGAGAGCATGTCATGGAGAAAAATAACCTTTGTTGAATTAATAATTTTTATCACCAAAGCAACAAATGAGATCCAGACTCCAAACTGGGACAGAGAAAGAGAAATGTCAAGCGAAAAGACTTCGCTAAGACTTAGACTTAGACATCTACCATGTGTTTTTTAGACATTAAACATATATTTATTGAAATACCTGTAAATAAGCTGATAATCATTCACATATTCATATGCATGTGTGACTGTGTCAGTGTGCCATGTGTGTGTGTGTGTACCATCGTGCAAAAATGATTGTGATCACATGTGTGTGTGTGTGTGTGTGTGTGTGTGTGTGATGCCTGAAGAGAAAGTAAACATATGACGGAAGTCTGACGACAGCGCATCTTTACAGTGGGTCTGTGTGTGTGTGTGTGTGTGTGTGTGTGTGTGTGTGTGTGTGTGTGTGTGTGTGCAGGCTGGTGTGTTGTTGTAGTGTCAGATGAACGCTTCGCTCCAGAGCGCTGAGATTTGACAAGGAAAATTTGTCACCTAGGGCTCATGGGAGACAAGACGCTTTATATCCAAAAGCTAATATTGTGAAAACGCTGTGTGTGTGTGTGTGTGTGTGTGTGTGTGTGTGTGTGTGTGTGTGTGTGTGTGTGTGTGTGTGTGTGTGTGTGTGTGTGTGTGTGTGTGTGTGTGTGTGTGTGTGTGTGTGTGTGTGTGTGTGTGTGTGTACTCTATGACACTGCAGTGGGGGTAATATCAGCTGGTGGGTTTGCAGCCAGTGCCCGGGGGACTCAGATCTCTGAGTAACATCTTCAGGGAGGGTTGAACACACACACACACACACACACACACACACACACACACACACACACACACACACACACACACACACACACACACACACACACACACACACACACACACACACACACACACACACACACACACACACACACACACACACACACACACACTCACACAGTCTGGTCAGCTATACTTGTAGGGACTCTTCATAGGCGTAATGGTTTTTATACTGTACAAACCGTATTTTTTTATTGCCCTACACACCTAAACCTACCCCTTACAGGAAACTGTGCATTTTTACTTTCTCCAAAAAAAAAAACTCATTCTGTATGATTTATAAGCTTTTATACCCATGGGGACCTACATTTAGGAGGGTTGAACACACACACACACACACACACACACACACACACACACACACACACACACACACACACACACACACACACACACACACACACACACACACACACACACACACACACACACACACACACACACACACACACACACACACACACACACACACACACACACACACACACACACACACACACACACACTATCTCTCACACACACACACACACACACACACACACACACACACACACACACACACACACACACACACACACACACACAGTTGTGTTTCCACACACACACACACTATTGCCCTACACCTACTACACTAAACACACACACACACACACACACACACACACACTTGTGGGGACATTTGGTCCCCAGGACGTGATAAATACCAGATCACACACACACTCACACACACACACACACACACACACACACACACACACACACACACACACACACACACACACACACACACACACACACACACACACACACACACACACACACACACACACACACACACACACACACACACACACAGCGTACAAAATAAAAGTACAAAATAACATCCATGAAAAAAATATTCTTGGTGGACATCCTGTCGCTCTTGTTGGTCAGGCCAAAGATTTTCATCATCTGATGTTTTCCATTGCCATGCATCGGGGGAAATCTCCTTGAACGCCGCACACATCCCCTGCATTGATCATCTGTGATGTCCTCACATACAGCGTTCATGCATCCAGCAGAGACATCTGATCTTATGCTCTATGATCATATACTTTCCATCTCCGTTCTCTAAACTGGTAGTGATTGTGCTGTGGGCAATCTACATATATATGCTCCCAAACTTGATCGGTTAAATGGTTGAATGGTTGATTCAAATTGTATTGCAATTAGAGGTCATTTGCCAATTTAGCAGACATGACAAACAATGTCAATGTCAGATATTTATGGAATATACATGCGTGTATACAAATTTTTTGTAATTGAATGGATTGTTTTGAATGTGATAGCTTACACGATGAACAATGATTAAGAAGTTGTGAAGACTTTGACAGTTTAAGTGAGAATCTTCTCATTAGTTTTGATCAACAAGCCATATGTAATTAGTTGTTGTGCAAACTGCAGACAATTGTTCTTACTGTTTGCACACATGTGCCAAAGCATTTGCAATTTGATCAAATCAATAAGAAATTCCAATCTAAAGTGAACAAGAAGCTAATTGTTCAGAGATCTGAACTTATTGTTTCAGGATAAAAAAAAATCATTTGAGAATTGAGCCAAAGAATTGAGAAAAACTGTAATGGTGTGAGGACCCTCTTTGACATTTATTCTTTTCTTTTCTTCTCAATAATTTTATCTGTGCTGTGGGCTCCTGTAGGAGCCCGAGCAGCCATTTAGCAGTGTTCAGATGTCTGCGGCCCTCAGGGAAGCTCTTCCTCCCAGACATTCTCTTTATTAACTCTCTGCGTCTTTGTGTGTGTGTGTGTGTGTGTGACAGTGATCTAGGGGAAAGACATCGGCCCGTCGTGTAAAAGTAATTACTCCATTGATATTCCTCTTGCAATAACCCAGCGGTGACTCATTTGCATAAACTCTGCTCACTAGCAGAGAGACGAATGCCCGTAATTTCATTCAGACCCCACTGCACGTCTCTCTCTCTCTCTGTCCTTCATCATGTCTCCAGAAGCAGTGTGACCAAACTACAGACACTGAACTGACTGACGCCTGTGCATCTCACTTGGCAGGTTACAGCACAGGTACAAAAACAATAACTCTGACACTCACAAAGCAATGCATCCTGGGAGATGTGAAAACTCTTGGCTTCCGTGTCATATCACTCACACCTGAGGAGCTTAGAAGCAAGCACGTTTTTTCACTCCCTTCAAAGCGCTGCGAGCACAAAGGGGCCGTTCTCGCTCGCGCTAGCACGATTGAACCTGTCTGCACCTGACGCAGCGGGGAATCGCACGCATAGCTCTGAGGATTAAGATGCTCTCGGATCACATTCGGCCCGCGTGCGCTGGAGGAGAGGTTATCTCCCGGGATCATTACAGCCGTGACACAGGCATTTTCTAATCTGGACCCAACGTGAGGCAGTGGAGTGATCGACACACACACAGAATAATGACAGCTCTGAGAACACTTCAACATGACTAAATGATAGAACAAACCGTTTTTAGTTAAAAAAAGTGTGGGAATATTAGATTTGTATCTACAGTTTTGGTATATGTATGAGGAAAATGTGTCAAAATGATCAGACAAGAAAAGGCCGTAGGTGAAGAAAGTGTGTGTGAATGCAGGTCCGTTTCTAGCCAATTTGACGCCCTAGGCGAAATCCCTATGTGGTCAATAAAAATCCCATGGCAGTTCTCGTAAAGAGTAGGGGTGTATCCCCGGTGTCCTGGCAAAATTCCCACCACTGGCCCTTGACAATCATGGCCTCCTAATAATCCCCATCCACTTGATTGACTCTATGACTCTCTCTCCTCTCCACCTGTAGCTGGTGTGTGGTGAGCGCATACACTTGATTGTCTCTATGACTCTCTCTCCTCTCCACCTGTAGCTGGTGTGTGGTGAGAGCATACACTTGATTGTCTCTATGACTCTCTCTCCTCTCCACCTGTAGCTGGTGTGTGGTGAGCGTGTACACTTGATTGACTCTATGACTCTCTCTCCTCTCCACCTGTAGCTGGTGTGTGGTGAGCGCATACACTTGATTGTCTCTATGACTCTCTCTCCTCTCCACCTGTAGCTGGTGTGTGGTGAGCGCATACACTTGATTGGCTCTATGACTCTCTCTCCTCTCCACCTGTAGCTGGTGTGTGGTCTCTCTCTCCTCTCCACCTGAGCTGGTGTGTGTGAGCATACACTTGATTGGCTCTATGACTCTCTCTCTCCTCTCCACCTGTAGCTGGTGTGTGGTGAGCGCATACACTTGATTGTCTCTATGAATCTCTCTCCTCTCCACCTGTAGCTGGTGTGTGGCTCTATGACTCTCTCTCCTCTCCACCTGTAGCTGGTGTGTGGTGAGCGCATACACTTGATTGGCTCTATGATTTGGCTCTATGACTCTCTCTCCTCTCCACCTGTAGCTGTGTGTGCATACACTTGTGGACTCTCTCTCCTCTCCACCTGAGCTGGTGTGTGTGAGCGCATACACTTGATTGGCTCTATGTCTCTCTCTCCTCTCCACCTGTAGCTGGTGTGTGGTGAGAGCATAACTTGATCGTCAGATTGACACTTGATTGGCTCTATGACTCTCTCTCCTCTCCACCTGTAGCTGGTGTGTGGTGAGCGCATACAGGCATCGTCAGATTGACTTGATTGGCTCGACTCTCTCTCCTCTCTGAGCTGGTGTGTGTGAGCGCCACCTGTAGCTGGTGTGTGGTGGCATACAGGCATCGTCAGATTGACAGCGCTCTGATCCATGGCATTCAGGCATCGTCAGATTGACAGCGCTCTGACTCTCCTCTCCACCTGTAGCTGGTGTGTGGTGAGCGCATACAGGCATCGTCAGATTGACAGCTCTCTCCTCTCCAGCCGGTGTGTGGTGATGGCATTCAAGCATCGTCAGATTGACAGCGCTCTGATCCAAGCTGGTGTGTGGTGGCATACAGGCTCGTCAGATTGACAGCGCTCTATGACTCTCTCCTCTCCACCTGGCATACAGGCATCGTGATGGTGAGCGCTCTGACCTAATGCATTACAGGGTCTATTGACAGTGCTCTCTCCTCTCCACCTGTAGCCGGTGTGTGGTGAGGCATACACTTGATTGGCTCTATGACTCTCTCTCCTCTCCACCTGTAGCCGGTGTGTGGTGAGCGCATACAGGCTTGATTGGCTCTGATCCAATGGCATGGCATCGTCTGGTGAGCGCTCTGATCCACCTGTAGCTGGTATTCAGGCATCGTCTGACAGCGCTACACTGATCCTGGATACAGGCATCGTCAGATTGACTCGCTCTGATCCAATGGCATACACTTGATTGCGCTCTGACTCTCTCTCCTCTCCAATGGCATACTTGAGGCATCTCAGATTGACAGCGCTCTCTCCTCTCCACCTGTAGCTGGTGTGTGTGGCATCAGGCATACACTTGATTGGCTCTATGACTCTTCTCCTCTCCAATGGCTCAGGCATCGTCAGATTGACACCTGTAGCTCTGATCCAATGGTGAGCGCATACACTTGATTGGCTCTATGACTCTCTCTCTCCTCTCCACCTGGCATACAGGCATCGTGATTGACAGCGCTCTGATCCAATGGCATACACTCTTGATTGGCTCTAAGACTCTCTCTCCTCTCCACCTGTAGCTGGTGTGTGGTGAGCGCATCCACTTGATTGGCTCTATGACTCTCTCTCCTCTCCACCTGTAGCTGGTGTGTGGTGGCATACACATCGTGATTGACAGCTCTATGACTCTCTCTCTCCTCTCCACCTGTAGCTGGTGTGTGGTGGCATACACTCGTCAGATTGACAGCGCTCTGATCCACCTGTAGCTGTGTGTGGTGAGGCATACACATCGTGATTGACAGCTGGTCTGACTCTCTCTCCTCTCCAATGAGGCATACAGGCATTGATTGGCTCTATGACTCTCTCTCCTCTCCACCTGTAGCATACAGGTGTGATGACAGCGCTCTGATCCAATGGCATACAGGCATCGTCAGATTGACAGGCTCGCCTATGACTCTCTCTCCTCTCCAATGTAGCTGGTGTGTGTGCTCTGTGGCATACAGGTGTGTCAGATTAACAGTACTCTGTGTGTGTGTGGTGGTGTTTGTGTGTGTGTTTGTGTGTGTGTGTGTGTGTGTGTGTGTGTGAGTGTGTGTTGTGTGTGTGTGTGTGGTGTGTGTTGGTGTGTGTGGTGGTGTGTGTGTGTGCCTGTGTACTGTGTGTGTGTGTGTGTGTGTGTGTGTGTGTGTGTGTGTGTGTGTGTTGTGTGTGTGTGTGTGTGTGTGTTGTTAGTACATCAAGTTAAACTAAATTAGAATGATAAACGTTGACATGGCAACTATCTGTAATAAATAAATAAACTTTTTATTTAATTTTTATTTCAGGTATTTTTATGTTTTAATTTTTTATTTTAGCAAGTAACTATATAAACTATATTCTATATACTATATAAATATAAATAATGTTTTAAGTTTGTTCTATTTATATGCTAATTCGTTATTAGTTTAAAAGAAAGTGTGTGCATTTGTATAATTTAGTATTCTTGTCTGCAATATTTATATGGTGTGTATTATATAATTTATAATTGTATAGTTATCTTTTATTAGTTATTTTAGTAACACAAAATGAAAATAAAGCATGCTTGTCCAAATATGAGTGGTGCTTCTCATGCTGAAGTAGCTTTCACAGCGTTGGGACGGTGAAGGTTTGCTCTGTGGTTGTTAGGAGGTTTGTGTTTGTGAAACGTCTGTGAACTTGAGGACTTCACACATTCACTAAAAGTCACCCAAACACAGTTATTAAAAAGACATTGAGCAATAATGATGAAGTTAGTCAAGAGTAAAGATCCTGCAGTATTTTAGTGTCTAATCCATGGACATTCAGACAGGTTTCCTCTTTGGGGTCTCATGGAGTGTGTTTTTGTGGGTCATTTCTCTACCACATTATTTGATTAGGTAAGTGTGCATAGAAAGCTTATCAGATTTGAGTGAGCGAGTGCTATCATCCACATCGGCCGTGGTTAGCGCCGTTCGGCTTTATGTCTTTCAAAAATGTACTTCTCCCATGCCAATAATGGCATTACGGTCAGTGATGCCGTTAGATGCGTCAGATAGAGCCGTGTCATTTCAGCAAGCCCTGGGTAAGAGATCCATCCTTTCACGACAGCTCTGCACTTAAACCTTTCATTCCTACATGGAAAGGTTTTCCTGTGAACGGGAGAGAGCAGAACTGCTTCCAGCTGTTTTGGACTTGCATGAGTTTCCACTTCTTGAAGTCACTGTATAAGAGTCTGTAAGCCTGTATGAGGGATTTGTTTTAGCTTTATAAAAAGCTGTTTTAAAATGCCAAATAATGGTTCTTGCTTTACTAAAATCAGAATATGATGTCATATTGTAAAGACTGGTCAAAGGCGTGTGGATCCACGTGCAGTATATATTTATTTAGACAGGCAATGGTCAGCGGGCAATAACAGGAATATCAGAGGCAGAGCAGAGACGTAAACAATACCAGGCAGAAGTCGGGGTCACAGGCACAGGTTCAGAGTTCCAAGGTCGGGCAGTCCGGGGTCAAACACAGAGATATCAAAGCAGGATGAATAACGCTCAGAAATGTCAGCCGGGGCAAGAACAAGACTTCGCGGTGAGTGCAAGGAAGTGTGCTGCTTAAATGTGTGTGTGAGAATGAGATGCAGGTGTGGTGAAACAATCAGGGCTAATGAGTGAATGGTGACAGCTGTGTGATTGGTGTAATGGTGGATGGGAAAGTGTGAGTGCAGTGCATGATGGGAGATGTAGTCCATGGGTGATGTGCAGTTGTAGTGAGTGGCAACCAGATTCATGACAGAGCCCCCCCCCCTAAGAGCGGCTTCCAGACGCTTTACACAAAGCATACTCCAGGAGGGCGGTGGAGCGGAGGTGGAACCGGGGGAGGGGACGGAGGGCCAGGTCCATGTGGGGCCAATGAGACAGGAGCCCACCAGGGCAGGGCGGACGAGACAGCAGGGACGTGAAGGGACACTGGGTAGACCACTGTGGCGTGAGGAGACTCTGGCAGCTCAGCTGTTGCGTCAGCGGAGACGTGAGGTGACTCTGGCAGGTCGGCGGAGACGTGAGGTGACTCTGGCAGGTCGGCGGAGACGTGAGGTGACTCTGGCAGGTCGGCGGAGACGTGTGGAGCACTCTGGCAGGTCAGACGCCCACCAGGGTGGAGCGGACGAGACAGGCGCCCACCAGGGCGGAGCGAACGAGACAGGCGCCCACCAGGGCGGAGCAGACGAGACAAGCGCCCACCAGGGCGGAGCGGACGAGACAAGCGCCCTCCAGGGCGGAGCGGACGAGACAGGCGCCCTCCAGGGCGGAGCGGACGAGACCCCTGGCAGTGACTGGGACCTAGAGGAAACTGAGACACAAGAGACAGAGAAAGTACATATAGTCTCAAGGATAGAGGTAGTGAGTTCTCTAGGTGGCCATAGAAGATCCGGGGCCTCGGGCAACCATGATGAATCGGGGAACTCCATGGGCCATGGTGGGTCCGGGGTCTCAGTGAGCAATGGCGGGGAGCTCCCCCCATGAAAGTTCTTGGTGAACTCCACTACCTCGAGGGGGCACTCTGGAGGCGCGAACGTCAGGGGGCATTCTGGAGGTGCTGGGTCTCGGGGGCGCTCGGAAAGCGCTAAACTAGACAGAATCCACGGAGAAGGCGAGCTGGGCGGGACCAGCGGAGACGAAGGAGAGCTGGGCGGGACCAGCGGAGAGCTGGGCGGGACCAGCGGAGACGAAGGAGAGCTGGGCGGGACCAGCGGAGACGAAGGAGAGCTGGGCGGGACCAGCGGAGACGAAGGAGAGCTGGGCGGGACCGGCTGGAGAGCGGACTCTGCGAGCTCCTGGCACGGAGCGGCCTCTGGAGCGGACTCTGCGAGCTCCTGGCACGGAGCGGCCTCTGGAGCGGACTCTGCGAGCTCCTGGCACGGAGCGGCCTCTGGAGCGGACTCTGCGAGCTCCTGGCACGGAGCGGCCTCTGGAGCGGACTCTGCGAGCTCCTGGCACGGAGCGGCCTCTGGAGCGGAGGGCTCTGGCACAGCGGTCATGATGGGACGAAACTCAGAAGCGGCGGCCATTTTGTGACAGGGCTCGGGAGTGGAGGTTATTACGGGAGAATTGTTCTCCTCCTCCGCAATTCCCACGGTAAAAGGAGAGCCACTCAGCTGTAATGCTATGTCACTATAATTCTCCAACGTCCAGTTAGGATCATGCAGCGGCATGATTGAACTGAGAGGTTCAGATAAGCCCCCTCGAAAAAATATCATTAAGCATATTTCATCTAAATGAGTCAGGTGTGCCAGTTCGAGAAAATCCACAACATAGTCCTCAATGGAACGTGTACCTTGGCGGAGAAACATCATCTTCACTGCTGGATCCATTTTTGGCGAAGTCTTCTGTAAAGACTGGTCAAAGGCGTGTGGATCCACGTGCAGTATATATTTATTTAGACAGAGGCAGAATCAGACAGGCAATGGTCAGCGGGCAATAACAGGAATATCAGAGGCAGAGCAGAGACGTAAACAATACCAGGCAGAAGTCGGGGTCACAGGCACAGGTTCAGAGTTCCAAGGTCGGGCAGTCCGGGGTCAAACACAGAGATATCAAAGCAGGATGAATAATGCTCAGAAATGTCAGCCGGGGCAAGAACAAGACTTTCGCGGTGAGTGCAAGGAAGTGTGCTGCTTAAATGTGTGTGTGAGAATGAGATGCAGGTGTGGTGAAACAATCAGGGCTAATGAGTGAATGGTGACAGCTGTGTGATTGGTGTAATGGTGGATGGGAAAGTGTGAGTGCAGTGCATGATGGGAGATGTAGTCCATGGGTGATGTGCAGTTGTAGTGAGTGGCAACCAGATTCATGACACATATATACACATAAAGAGAAAATTGCTCATGTATATATATATGTATATATATATATATATATATATATAATCACCAAGGCTGTATTTAATTTATCAAAAAATACAGTACAAACTAAAATATTCTGGAGTATTATTAAAAATTTAAATAACTGTTTCTATGTGACTATATTGTAAAATGCAATTTATTGCTGTGATATGCTGAATTTTTTAGCATCATTACTCAAGTCTTCAGTGTCACATTATCCTTCAGAAATCATATAATATAATATAGTATAAAAACAATTCAGTAACATTTCTTATTATTATTAATGTTTAAAACAATTGTGCTGCTTAATATTTTTGTAGAAAGCGTGATACATTTTTGTTCAGGATTCTTTGATATTTGAAATAGAAATCTTTTTCAACATAATACATATTTTTACTGTCACATTTGATCAATTGAATGCCTCCTTGATGAATAAAATATTAATTTATTTAATATATATATATATATATATATATATAGATTATATATATATTATATATTATATATATAAATATATATATATATATAGATATATATATAGATAGAGAGAGAGAGAGAGAGATAGATGGATGGATGGATGGATGAATGTTTATGAGTTATGTTAGTGATATTAGACTAGACACATATATTATATATGGATAGATGGATGGATGGGTGGATGTTTATGAGTTATGTTAGTGATATTAGACACATAAATATATATTATATAGATAGATGGATGGATGGATGGATGGATGGATGGGTGGATGTTTATGAGTTATGTTAGTGATATTGGGCACATGTTCATAAGAGGACTGTAAATAAATATGAGTAAGAAGTATAATCCCTGTTTTTTGTATGTAATTCTACTTGAGCTCTTCTTATAGTCCTCTGGTGAACATCTGTCTAATTTTTCCTTTTTGCTGGTGGTACTGAATTTGAGTGGTTATGACAACTGGAGTGAGGCGAGTGAAAAACAGTGTCCTCTCAGGGTTCACATCCACAAATCCTTAACAGATGTGAGTGTGTGTGTGTGCCAGGTGAATCTCACCCCTAGATACACTGAAATAAAGCCCGCTCTCTCATTACACCTCCACACTTGCATTCAATACAAAGATTCTTACAGTTTCTGAAGAAACGTGTTTAAGTGCGAGACGTGCATCCAGTCTAAATCAGATCTGCCATTCATCCTGGTCTAGAAAGCTGTTAGAGACATTGGTTCAGGATTCAGAGCTGTAATATAAAGCATGATGGCAGCTGAATTATCGTTCTGTTTTGAGAGCATAGAAACAGGAACCTCAGCGCAGTGTGTTCAAAATCACACGCGCTTGCCAGAACAGTATATATGGAGAAAATAAGAGTACGAGGCAGAGGAGAGGAGAGAGGGAGGCACAGACAGTCATCTTTTATTAGGTCTGTGGGTGTTAAGAGCGCAGTGTGGTTTACGCTGTATGAGAGCCCATATTGTGCCCGGAGGCGGCCAGACTGAGATTCCTTTTGGCCCCTGTCGCGTGTTTTCTTTCCCGGCTTTTCATCGCACGGATTATGACCCCACCACAATTATACTCACTTCCAATCTCTGTTCAAAAGAGCCACGGATGGAAACAGTGCTGTGAGTGTGCTCTGCGTTCTGGCTCTCTGTATATACACACCGAAGAGAAAACACTGCTTTAGGAGTTACT